>JBBMJZ010386814.1:0-15162 GCA_037833815.1 Zingiber zerumbet | reverse complement strand
CACATATTAACAATAAAATAAATACAAACATAAAAAGAAAGAGGTTAGACGAATTACTTGGTTTACAACCCTCGGGTTGCTAGTCCAAGAACTGCGAAAGCTCCACTATTGTCTTCTCTTCGGAAACGACTCGGAGGCAGAGAAGTCTCTTACCGCGGTTAAGCACGAGAATACTAAAATAGAACTGAAAGAGAAAGAATACGAGTGTGTTGTACTTTGTTCTTCAAGCTTCAGTCCTATTTATATCATTTACCTCAATCTGACCGTTGTGCTGACGTGGCACCTCCAGTCGACGGTCGCCTATATGATGTTGATATGTGCTTTGGCTTTATCCGCTTCGACAATGGCTCAATAACAGCTCATGATAACTCAACCCCCTCTAGTCGACCATATCCTCTTCGATCGCCTGGAGGCTTGTTGACGTGGTCGTTCTGATCCGTTTCGACAATTGTTCTAGATGAGTTGGCAATTGGCTCCCGGTCGCAGGCTCTTCGGTCACCTGAATATGGTCAACCTTAAACTTGACCATTTGCTAACTTCATCTTCTCTGGTCGCCTGTCCGGACCTCGTCTCGATTGCCTTGCATAGCCTTCCTTCTAGCTTCTTGTCCCTCAAATGCATCGAGCCCTTCCAGCTCTCTCCGGTGCATTCTTCTCGCTTCGCTAGAGTACTTTTCCGCAACATCTCGTATCTCGGATGCACTGAACCCGTCGGCTATGCATTCTTCATTAATACTCATTGCATTTAGCCTTGATTCTTCTCCCCTTACTGAATTTGTTGATTAGACTTCTAATATCCACAACAGTTTGCATACCTTACAGTATGAGACAATAGTTATTGGTTATGGGACAGTCTTATGCACATGGCTTTAATTGTTGTCATTACTCGCACTATGAGATATTCTTTAATATGCTTCTAATGTTTTGTCCCAGCTGATCACTGAAATGTTAACCCTCAAGAAGGGCTTCTTCATTTTTGATGGTTGATACTTGATAGTCCAAGAACAAATGACACCTTCTGCCTTAGGTTTGAAAATGGTGCTCTAGTAAATCTAATTGATGCAGGATCTTGTTACCATCCAGTTGCTCCACTTGCCTATGCTTAGTTATCAATCAACTAGTTTATTTTCTTGGTGCATTCTACAAAGTTTTACAGATTCTATTTGGTCAGTTGATTTATAGTCCCACCATTGACCATGTAAATAATTCAATTAATGATTGGTAGTTCTTTTAAGAAATCCATGTTTCTAAAATAAAGCTCTAGTTAATGTGAAAAATTGTTTTATTTAATATGAATATTAGTAGTGGTATACCCTTTGTTCAATGGAGAGATAAGGTCTATATAGTCAATTTCAAATAGTTGGGACTTGCATGCGTTGATAATGTTTCTACCTGGCTATGCTGATGGTTCTTTTAGAAAGCATGGTTTCACCTGGTTACTCCTTCAGCATAACCCCCATTGCATTTGCAAATGGAACTACAACAGTTTAGTCCTATTTGGATGATTGAAAGCTCTTCAACATGTTGCTTTTGTGTTAGATACTTAGATACTAATTTTTTGGGTTCTAAATAATGAATATAGCAATGACCATACACGATTCACCTCTGTAAATAAGCATTTCGCTATACTTTTGACTCACAATCTATGGGTTCACGGTGGGTGTTGAGATAAAGCATGACGTTATTAAACCAGCATTTGACTCCTGTTGGCTCTGTATATATGAGTAACAATGAGGGAAAGTATTGAAATAGCTAAATGCAGTGCAAGGATAATCACTTGTGGACCACCTGAGAAGATAGAAATTCTTGTACTCAGATTAATTTAATGTGAAAAGGAGATTGCTTCTGAAAATTGTTGTGTTTCTCCTATCTTCTTATATTGTAGTCAGCCTCTTATCCTACTTGCTTTTCTGAGTTTGATCCAGCACATGGATCATTTTTTTTCCAATTATATGTTGTGCTTAAATTGGCAATATTGATTGAATCATACATTCATGGTTTTGGCAGCTTTATATGCAGCCACAACATATGCAGTGTTGTCCGCACGGGGTGCTCAGTTGGCTAGAGGGTGGTAGATTTGTTACAATATGGCAGAAATCAATTCTTGGCGGACACATGCCCTCGGGAAAAAACTCCTCTCACCCCTAGCTACTTGGCAGTCGGCTATAAGCCGTGATTTACCTCCCTTCACATGATCTGGTGACGGACTGTAAGGGGCGCTAGGGTAAGGGTAATCATCTTTTCCCAATGACTACAATACAACATATGCAGTTACCACCTGTACCTCCTGATAGTGATATGATAAACACAACTGTATATAATCTGCATGATTTGTGACGTGTAATAATCTTCCAAATTGGTGCAAATCTTTAGTTTTTTTCCCCTTTATATTGCAGATCTTTGGTGGTTGTTTGGGCTCTAATATCACAGTGTGCAGTTTGGTGAGATTATCTGTGTGAAAATTCCAGATGGTAAAGGATGTGGCTTTGTGCAATTTGTAGCTACGTAAGCTGAAAATTGAGTAGCTCTACAGCTTGATTGTTGTCTTTTTTTCTCTCTATCACTTTGCTGGGTTTATATTGTTTGTCGAATGAGTGCATTGATCATTATCTCGATAGTCAAAACCATTATGTTAACATTTGATCTAGTTTCATCTCCCTTGTATCTGCTGAGAAGAACCATCCTACACCTGACTTCACATCAAAACCCATTGAAACATGCAACCTCATTGGGGACCCTCAAGACACAGTTAGACAATGTTAGAAAGCGTTCATCAATGACAATAATGGAGGAGCGGCAAGGAGCATCCAATGTGCGAGTTTGGCTGATGGGAAGGGTGGGTGAGAGGTCCCTCTAAGAAATAGGAGATCCTGGGTTCACTGTCTTGATAGAAGAGAGCAAGTCATTCCTCTTCTTCTTTGTCTCTTCCTCATCCTCGTGTTCTTCCACTTCTCTCAATACACAATCAGATACTAGAAAATGATATCTTTTTAGGAGATAAAAACTATGATATTCAGTTGGCCCTTCATTCATGGTCATGCATTTGGCCACCCTTTGTATTTATGAGCAACTCAGAGAACAAAGCTCTGATGATCCTGCCAAAACCATAACAAGTAGTGCTTAAAGCCTTGTTTTCTCATATATCCCTAATCAACCTCAACATAAGGTCATGTTTTCCTTGTTTATTCCCATCATAGAATACTCTAATCTAGTTTTGTCTGTATTGAGGCATGGAAAATCTTTTCAACTGCGTCTGTATCAATGACTTTGGTTAGTTCAACAAATCAGGATTCTTACTTTATTTTCTACTTCCATTTTTAGTATTTAAGGACATCTGCAGAGGAAGCAATACACAAGCTTCATGGTACAATGATAGGTTAGCAAATTGTGAGGCTTTCATGGGGTAAAAGTCCAGCAAGTAAGCAGGTATGACGTGCTGTATCCTATCAATTTTCTTATTCACGATGCTAAGTGTGATTTATGTGGTCATTTTTTGTTGAATGTCTTGATTGTTCATTTCATTGCTTAATGCTTTCCCCCAAATACTTATGAAGATTGAAGTGTAAACTACTTTTACCAACAATCAATTCTAATTAGATGTGTGTTTTAGATATGTTTTCAAAGTTAGCTACGCAATATGGCAAATTCCCCTCTTTTATGAGGTATGGGTCACTAC
This sequence comes from Zingiber zerumbet, assembly GCA_037833815.1. NCBI lineage: Eukaryota > Viridiplantae > Streptophyta > Magnoliopsida > Zingiberales > Zingiberaceae > Zingiber > Zingiber zerumbet. The sequence goes on along the minus strand of JBBMJZ010386814.1, from coordinate 11,487 downwards.
AACTATATCTGTAAGAAGTTAGTCTTTTTTTTAAGGTTAAATTCCTTGTGGATTTGCAGTTTCTTGTCCAAATAAGGCAAGTAAAAATACCTTCTGTCGAATTGATGACCTAGCACAAGATGCTAGACTTGTGCAACTATACTTGATATGAGTTTTGTTTTTCCTCCTTTTTAAAATGAAAGGTGCAGTTTCTATATTTGTGCGCTACAGCAAGCACTGGGCATCTCCCATTTCACAATTCAATTAAAGAAATCTTGAATTTCCTGTTCACATGAGCCTTTGATACTTGAACCATAACTGGATGGAGACATAATTATCTTCAATTATGCTGGTTACGGCCAGTATCCTCAGCAGGCAAGATCAACCACATGCTGTTTTTTCCTTTTAAAAAATCATTTTTATTTTTTTACAATGCCCACCTCAGTACCACTTCTATTTATCTGATCAATGAATTTCCCTTTGATTTAGTTCTCAAACAGTATGTCTTGTCTACTGGCTCATGAATTTCTGTTTCTGATTCTGTGGTTTACTGTCTTTTTGATCAAACATCTGAAAGTTGGAATTTGGAAAACGGTTGATATACTAATGGTACCCTTGTGGCAATCAGGATTGAGTGATTGACATACCTGGTGTGTGTGTGCGCTATGTACAAGCTGGTAAGAGAGAAAAGCAGCAATTAAAATTGTAGGCTGAATGCTCAATATCTTGCTGTTCATGGAAATGCCATGTTGGGGAGGCATCTGTGGCTCAAGACCTCACTGCCTCCGGAGCTACTTGAAGTATACCAAAGCTAGCATTGGATAACAAGTGAGCTCAAAGCCTGAGCTAATTTCGAGAGCCAGCTATCTTCTCGCGGCTTTTGACTATCCATAATGTCTTGGATAAGTCGACTGCCTTGTGCCATCGAGAGTCATGTATCTTGATCTTCCTCTATAAAATGCTTTCCAAATATAATTGAGGCTCTGTTTTTTTTTTTTTGGTTTTTGGAAAATATTTTTAAAATTTTTGGGTGTGTAATGCAATAGTCAGTCAAAAAAATTGTTAGCCAAGAACTTAATTTTAAGGCAGCATTTTTTTTTAAGGAAAATGCCTTCATTTAGAAATAAATGGAAGTCATTGGCTTTAGATTTATATGAACCCTTCATTCTAATAATAAAACTTTTTTTGTCATCCACTCATTTCCCTTAGGGGAGATGGTTGAATTGGTTAGGAGGATTAGGACAATTGAGCCTGTTTGTTGAACAGGTCAGCTACTTAGTTTTAGTTCAATTGAGTCAGTTGATCGAGTTGGGTTGGCCAAGTACAATTAAGCTAATTGGTTCAATCAAATCAGTTTAGAGATTTGATTGGATTGAGTTGGCTAGGGATCGAGCATGAACAAGTGGGCAAGTCTATCGATCCAATTTAGAGAGGATTTTTTTTTCTAAATGCAGGAAAATATTTTTCATTAACTCATCCAAGATATATATATTTTCCATTGATCAATTATTTTGATGCAAGACTAGTACAATCTTTAATCATTGGTCCGACGATTAGCATAGGTTTAAATCAACATATATGATCACGGCATTGACATGATTGCTTCCGTGAAAAAACACAAACAAACAAATTAAACATAAACAAAACATGCATGAATTACGTTTTCAACGTATGCATGATTAAGAGTTATACTATTTATGTTTATGTTCTCAACCTTTGACATTCCTAATGAATGTTGTCATGTCTTCTCTCCCTTTTGACAGAATAAGAAAAGGACTTGATCAAATTAATTAATTAATTAGTTGCATCTGGTCCAAATAATTCATTGATCAAAATGTGATTTCCATGGACTTTTGAGCTTCGTTTTCATTTTATTTGATCACCACTTGGTGGCCCTATTTTTGACTAGGAACCACAAGTTGCTGTTACTTTACTTAAAAATTCAAGTTCTAATATATTACATGTCTTCACCATACACTGGATTAATTAGAAGTGTCGTAATTAATGTTCTTAATCTCATGCATTATATTCCCATAGTATTTTATTGATCTAATTAATTAGATAGATATATTTAATCTGATAGATTAAGTTCCATAAAAGTGATCCGTAGGTGTCTGATTCACTTGTTTGCTAAACTCAAATTCTATGATGATTATATTAACCATTATATTCTATAATAAATTTATTTACTTTCACTAAATATGATCTTAGAATTCTTCGACTTTTTACCAAAAGGAGCAGTCATGTTTCTTTATTTGCCAAAAGAAACATCCTAGTTTTAAAATGCTAAAAAGAGCACAAAATAAGTGTGTTATTCCCTTTCTACCCCTCCCGCCAACCTCCTAAATCACACGTTGCTTTTCAATGCATGGGTTTGATATGAAAAAATATAAAGCCTACGTTGGGCCTAATATTGGACCACATCAGGCCTAGTGTGGGCCTGATATTTTTAATATTAGGCTCAACATGTATGATATGAAAAAATATTAGACCTAATGTAGGTATGATATGAAAAATATCAAGTTTAGGTTGGACCTGATATTGAAATCCAGAATAGGCCTGATATGAAAAAATATCAGGCCCAATAACGGTGGACCTGATATGGGAATATATCAGACCCTTTTTAAATCCTGGAGAGAGGAGATGTATTGGAAAAACGACGAGAGACAGGGGGATTTAAGTGGTTGGCGGAAGAGATAGGAAGGAAATAATACTATTTTTGATGTTCTTTTTGGTAGTTTTAAAATTAGGATATTCTTTTAGGTAAATAAAAAAACATGGTGACTCCTTTTGTAGAGAACAATATATTCTTTAATATTTGGATGAGTCAAATAAGATCGGAAAAGAACAAATCGAATCATCATATATACTAGGCCACACAAACACTACAAGCCTGTTCAAAATGAAACAATTTGTCAAATATGCTTAATATATCGAGTGGTTAAGGCAAAGGAAGTGAATTAGGCAAATCAACTGAGTCGTCACATCGATTTCTTTCATTGAAGAGAATGAGAAGATCTTTATTAGATTTCCTTTAGAAAGTCACCTTCCACCACCCATGCATATTCGACTGAAATTGATGATCACCAGCTCCTTTATAATGAGAAGAGGAACTTTATACAAAACACCACTTCTCCATAAGATTTGCATTGGCAATTAGTTACGTGACTTAACTCTCTTCTCTCCTCTCAAATCACTCGAATGGCCATTCCATCAGGTGAAAAACAAAACAATGTCAATTCTCAACAAGCAAGATTTCATTTACATACCAAGAAAATCTCAAACTTTGTCAGTTGTTGGCTCAAATGCAATCAATTAATTAATCTCCTTAATTTGACATCACTGTGTGAACCCAATAAAAGACTTTACACACTGTTTGGTGATTCTCTTTTAATTTTTACTGAATTTTAAAGATTAGAGTTAATCACCTTGAGTGTTTCTCAATTTTCTTTGATTGCCTTGGGAAAGCAGATACGTATATACATACATACTTGGAAACGAAGACACCAAGACAAATCCACCAACCACTGAGCTATAAAGTTAGCCACACTGTACATAGTTCAGGAGAATACACGAGCACTCCAAGCTTTTGTTCAAACAAGCTATGAAAGCACTTGATTTGCTGATCATGACCTCGATCGATATAATATATATAACTATTATCTACGTAAAATTGTAAAGTTAAATGTCTTCAATTGATCACTGAGTTGTGTCTGCATGCAGGGCTATTAATGAAAACCATGCGTAGATTTTATCCAAAGGCCGTTGCACTCTGCATTAAATAACCATATTTGTACGGCATGTATCTTCCAAATTTATACATATCTACTCTTCATGATGAGCCAGAGAGAGAGGGGGTGAGATTATGTGAAGTCGAAGCAAATCGCTTGGCTTCACAACAAAACAATCTCTTTCTCTCTCTCAATATCGTATTCCTTTCTCTTCTTCTTTTTCTTCTTTTCCAGCTCGAAATGATTACCTTGTGAGTGAAGATAGCTGAAACGAAAAAAACAAAAAAGAAGACAAGAACTGGAGTCAAAGATAAGTAGACCCACCCTTCACAGTACCCGAACTCTCTTTTTCTGTCAGGCACACATTAAAAGGCTCTTTTTAATGTTATATTTATTTGAAGATTTATAATTTGCTGCGTGGTTAATTGATTAATGTTCAAATTCGAGTGTTTCCTTCTCTGTTCGACTCGACACCTAACAGAGGCTGATCGATTCTCTTCTTCTCCGTGTTGTAAGCAAAGTTCGCTGTGCGGTGCATTGCCACATCGCCATCAGATTCTTTCTCTTTCTCTTTCATTTCACCTTCTACTTAACTGTGAATATATATCCAATTGCCTCCTCCTCCTCCTCTGCATCAACACGTACTCTATCATCTGCCCGCATTGCCAATATCGATCGATCGAAGATGAGGAAGCCGGCCGATGCCCTGACGGCGGGCAGTGACCTTATGACAGGCGGTATCGGTGGCAGTAACCACAACAACAGTTGCAAGCTGAGGAAAGGGTTGTGGTCGCCGGAGGAGGACGACAAGCTGATGAACTACATGATGAGGAACGGGCAAGGGTGTTGGAGCGACGTCGCCAGGAATGCCGGCTTGCAGCGATGCGGGAAGAGCTGCCGACTTCGGTGGATCAACTACTTGCGGCCGGATCTCAAGCGCGGCGCCTTCTCCGTCCAAGAGGAGGAGCTCATTCTTCACCTTCATTCCATCCTCGGCAACAGGTACTATTCATTTATGTATATATTACCATCATATCTCTAAGCTTGATCATGATCACAAGTCAAATTCGTAAATGTAGGTGGTCTCAAATTGCAGCTCGACTACCCGGCCGCACCGACAACGAGATCAAGAACTTCTGGAACTCCACCATCAAAAAGAGACTGAAGATCTCATCCTCTCCATTCTCAGACAGCACTGGATCAGAACAGAAGATCAGTGCTAAACTAGAGACCACGATCAACGAGCATGACCAGCAAAATCAGAGCATGTACTTCGACTCATCGTCGTCTTCGTCCTCGTCATTGCAGGGCAATCTGCCGTCTAACGTCAGCCACTATGATCTACTCCCTCTCCCTGAGTTCAGTTGGTGCAATGCGCCAAGCAGGGTGGATCACAGCTCCTACTTCCATGAAGCCCCGACTAGCGTGGCTGATCAAGTGGCCATGGCCTGTGGGGCGTACAGTGGAGTGCAAGGGATGATGGAGATAGAGGAAGGAGTAGGAGAAGGGCTCGTGTCAGGACGTGAAGATCTCTTCGTGCCTGACAGCGGCCAAGATCAGGACAAGTACAGCATGGATGATGGGAGTGGAAGGAATTATGTGGTGAGCAGTGCCGACATGATCAGTAGCCATGTCGAAGGGAATTTCATGGTCCAAAGCAGTGATAGCAGTGGCGAAGGAGGTGGATTGGTGGTCGATTGGGAGGGTGGAGAAAACAACGTTAGAGTGGGGGAGTGGGAGTTGGAAGACTTGATGAGGGAGGTCCCTTTTCCTTTCCTTGATTTCCAAGCTGAATGATATGGAATCAAATTATACACACAACACGTGTGTGCCGTCTCTTTTAATTTCTCTCCGGCCGGTGCAAATTCTTCCAGGACTGTAGTCATTTGAAAAGCTCATTTTTACTCATGCGCCAATTCTATAACACTGTATACAAATGAAGTTATATGCAAATGAGTTCATGGCGTTGAGTGATTGAAAGAGGTTGAATATTTGTAATTGTGTCACCTTTTTTTTTCTTCTCCCTTAGTAGGAGCTATAGTTACATATTCTATGTGGTGGCCATATATAATACATATTCCCACACGAAGTAAAGAGAGATTGATTGAGATGCTAATTAATTCGTTGGTTGAAGTTGGGCCGACAGTATTAGCAGTGTTCTACTCTTTCATTTAATTGTGACATGATCGTTCTCATCATTTTGGTTGTTAGAATGGCCTTTACAAGTACTATTGCATGTGATGTGGAAAATATATATATATATGATCATGATTAATAGTGCAATTATGATAAGTAGGTCAGAGAGAAAGTTGGTGGAACCATGTTCGTGGTTTTTATGATCTATGGCCATTGTCGTTTATTTTCTTCAGGAAAGCAACGCAACCTCATTGCCTGTCATCACCATTAGTTTGCAGAGCAAGACAATGCGTTTGACAAGTCTAAAAGTAAAGATATCATTTCTATTTATGCTAAAGAATGCTTTTGGGATAAGCTAGGACATATAACGCTCCTCAACTTCAATTATTTATTTTTTAAAAAAGAAGAAGAAGAAAATATGATAATAAGGAAATGAATGCTAGATTAACATGATTTGAATGGCTTGGTTGGATTTGTTGTTTACCTGACATTCAAATGGAAGAGGGTAAGATTTGATCCTGTAACTTCAGTTGTTCTAAAGACTCACTCGAACAAAAACCTTGCTGCTGCAAATAGATGGGAAGATAGACGCAAGGATTGTCAATTTGAATTTTAGGACAGCAAAATCTTATAAATCTCTATTGCAGACTTTGCATAGAATACAGTCACTGGCATGCCAATGAAAAACATAATGAAAAAGATGAGCTAAAACAAGTAGCATTTGTGTAGAGCTATCGTTCTTGTTATAACTTATTGACACTACAGAAAAATCTTAGCCAAAGCTGAGAAGGGGACTTGTTATGGAGCCACAAGCAGTAAGTATATTTAGCAGAACAAATCAAAGCTCTTTTCTGGCTTCTGCATTTTTCTCCCGCTCATGCAAAAGCTTTAACCTTATCCTTTTTCCTTTCTTGACTGATCTGTCAAGAAGTGGCACAAAATTCAAGAAGTTAGAAACCATATAATTTCCACAAAACTCAAGTAATTTGTCTGATCCGAAAAACAAAAAACAAAAAACAAATACAAGTAACCTGACAAAGAAATTAACCATCTCACAAATGATAAAGTAAATAAATGCAGTGTAGTTACTTAGAAAGAAAGAGAGTTTTGACCCAACGGTAAAATTGTTATGTGATCTTGTAGTCACGGTTCAAATTGTGTGACCACAAGGGTGATTCAAGAGTATAATAATGTATAGCATATTCGCATGTGAACAAATTAAAGAGGAATATCTACAGAAACAGAGAGCAAAAACAAATACTTTGTGAAACCAGATAAAACGTATTTACAAAGGGCGGAAGAATATATGTAATAACACAGGTCAGTTCATTGCTTCATAAAGTTAATTCTCTTTTGTTGTGACATTGTCACCTGTGAAAGGTCGTTGGGTTCTTCCGCACGAGTAACAGTCTTCATTGCCATTGCCAACTATGCTATCCAAGTTCACATTTACCAGAGAAGAGTATGTTATTCCTCAAAGCTCCATGTTCAATTCATCATGGTACTGCTTCTCAAGCATCATCAGCTGTAACACAGTACAAAAAAACACAGCTTATATAATCTTATAAGTAGAAAACATTACTAGTTTCATAAACAGAAGACTAAAATGCAAATACCTTCCGATTCCTTTCAGCAGCTTCATTAGCTTGTCTTATCAACTATTCCTTCAACCAAAAGAATCTGAGAAACATCTAGATCTTGATTTTCTAGAAGCATTGGTAACACTTGTTTTTTAGCTGCTGCTTGCAGGCGTTTGATTGTTTCTGCATACTCAGGGACACATGCTTCAGCCTCGTTGTCAATAAAAGGTCACAAATTTGGGGGTAGAATCCTGACAGTGATGCCAATTAGTATAATAGTTTCAGCAAACAAATTAGTGGAACAAGCAGCACAGATAGATCTATGAAACTGATATAGTCAACTGACAACTATTTGCTCTGTAATTTTTGTTGATATTCAAAGCATTTCCTACTCATAAAAAAAAAAACTAATCCAATAATTGTTATGTGAAGTTTCTTCACCACACAAAATTTGTTTCAATCATCTTCAACACAAAATTCGTTTCAACCTTCCACTTTGGATCAAAAGAACTGAATGGACACACAAAAAAAATGATTTTTACAATTTAGTGCCTCGCCCAGGAAAAGAAGTTTGTTCAGCCACTGGTAATGATTTTTTATCCAAAGTGGAAGGTTGCTCCAATTGGTCAAAACACAACTCGGTAAAACATCAAGTTTTGGGTCACCAAACAACTATGAATCTACTAAAGAAAAACAAGGAGATAATATTCTTCATATATTAATGCAATTTTAGTGTGTACATTTTTCTATTCCTACTATTGTGGTCAAATCCAAAGTTTGTGATCTGAAAAATAGTATATTATTAATGATAAAGAGAATCAGAACTTTGGTTTATTCCATTAATCACTCCGAATTTGGAATTTCTAGATGCACCCTCTTCGGAAACAAAAGTCAAGCCTAGATGACATAGTGAGCAATTAAGTTTATTTTCTAGATGTGGCAAATGTATATATATATTTTACTAAGTCCACAAGATCTTTTAGCATCGCAAGTAACGAAATCAACATTTTATTATAATTATTCTCACAAGTCACAACCTCCATCCACCTTTTATTGAAAATAGGAGTTAAAAAGTAACCCACAACAGTCTATGAAATTCTAGACAACTATAGATACTTATAATCTAGCAATCACACTCCCTCTTTTATAGAGAGGATTTTCATAGGTTCTCTAGGAATAGATAGTTATAATCTAAGAATCAGGATTCCTCTGTAATGCATATGCTGATTGGATAATCCATTTTCAGCTAAATAACTTCCTAATTCTGTTAGATATAATAAAAGACATAGTAGCTAATTTTTCTAACAGTTACCTTTGAAAACCAACTAATAATCACTCAAGAAGTATTACAAATCAAGCTGCATATAAAGAAAAAAAAATCACTGTAGTTTTGTCAGTGACCCATTAGAGATTTCCATGTATAACATGATATTTATCTCTCTTTCACAAGCAATATTTCAGAATTGTATATATGTAAACAATCCTTTGTACATCAGTCTATAATGCGAGACATATAACATAAAGCAGACTGCATCATTCAATATAATGTAAGCCATCTACAAACCCAGTTTACTAGTTTTACAAGATCTAGGACATTAAAAGATTCCATGCAGAGGTATAATATTTCTCACAAATAACTTAAATTTGTAAAATTAAAGCTTATAACTCAAAAGAACAAATGAAGAAAATTATGAATTTTGCGCTTATAACTTGAAGGTTAAAGAAAAGATTCAGAATTTTCTGTTTTTTAATGAGCTCTTATACCCCTGGATCAGAATAAACACAATATAAATAAAACATATCAATGTTTATCACTCTAAGAAGAACAATTTAAAAGATAATATTTGTAATCAACATCTTTATTAAATCTAGTTTCACAATCCAAATGCTTATTTTGCAGTTCACCAAAAGGTTATCTAAGAACTCAGGATGGCAATATGTGCAGCAAAAAAACCTGTGATAATCAAGAAAGAACGAGTAGTAACAAGTTCAGCATCTTACAAACCTAGTATCAAAACTTCTAATATAAATAAGTAAAATGACCCCTCGGGCAGAGAAATATCAGTTAAACAACGTGAAAAAAAAAAGAAGAGAAAAGCCTGTAATATCGCAGGACGAGAAATAGACTTTTATGTAACAGGAAGGTGTAAATAAAATGGATTTGGCTTCATGGATTGTATTGGCGTTGAACTTTCTAGATGATAACATCTTCGACCAGCCTAATAGCAGTTAATCCTGCATTTTCTTTATTTCTTCAATAAAATTTTATGTTTCTACTTTTATTTTTCTCAAACTGTTGCTACCTCAACTTTCTATAAATTCTTCTCAGTGGCACAAGTAATTAACCTCAACTTATGAAGTAGAGGCTCGTGCGCAAGGAACATGACATCCTTCATGCGATAGTAAATTTTGTGGTTCCCCTCCACCTTCCTCTTTGGTTCTCGCGGAAATATGCCTTTTAGAATGCATAATTTCCTGAACAACGAAACAAAAATCAGGATTGGCATCCACCAACCTAACCCTGACGTAAATGAGTTGATAAAACCTGGCTTACCTGAAAGTGGCCAGATTGACTTGAAGATAATCAACCGCCTTTGTCCTTGTGATATAGTTCGTGCATTTCTTTCTTTCTTGCCTCGAATCCAAAACAAAATAGAACATCAAACAAAGATTACAAATTTGATGCAGAGACACACGGAGCACCGATGGGTTTCCGCAGGCCCGAAATGCTTCTGCATCTCGGTAGAGATGATATGGAGAGGAAGCGTATTTCTCCTCCGTCGTCTGTGGCTCTGCGCTGTCGCCGAAGTTGGCGTCGACCGACTCGAAAAAGGTGCAAAGTTCAACGAAGAACCGATACAAAAGGCCGCAGTGATTTCTTGGCCCATTTCAATTCAGCCCAGTTAGGTTGATTTCCACTGAAATGCTAGAAAATGTCGATTTTGCCCTTCTTCTGGTTCTCAAGCAAAATGTGATCCTGACCCGGCACAGATAAGCCGCTTAGGCCATACCGAAAGCCAGAGTTGATACAATCCAAGTTAACTTGAGCCATCTTGTGTGCTTTATGAGTCCAAGCCACGTACTAAGGTTACAGCCCACGGTCCAAGCTGGCCAAGTCTGAACTAGGCCTAGGATCCGGCCTTGCACGATCCACAAGCCTAAGTTTGCCCTGATTTGTTGACTTAAATCAGCCCACGTGGACCACGGGATGAGAAAAAAATATTCAAAATTAGATTATGGATTATGATGATATATGTATTTTTTTTAGTGAAAAATATAATTTTTTATATCAATTACTTTGACTAATATGTGTTAGTGTCAAATCAAGAACAAAAAAATTTTATTAGGATTTTTTTTAAATGATTATGAAATAAAATGATTAATGAATTATAAAAAAATATGTTATTTTTTTAGACCGACCGTCTAATTCTACAACCCATTTTGTATTGTACTGGGTTTGAGATTCAGTCCTATTATGATTTCGGGTTGACTTATCGCATTCTGTTAGATGATAGATTTTTGACGTACCTACATCCTCAGCCATTCGCCAAACAAAAAAAAAAAAAAAATTGATAATACCATCTGGGGTGACCGGTCCGGTCCAATGAAAGTTTTCCATCCATTATCAGGATAAATCAGGAAGCGCAAATGATGATCAGTCCAGAAGTCTAACATCCTTTGATTACGCATTAATTAAGTATTTAATTTTTTTATGGATTAATATAGTTGATATTTACATTGATATTACCATAATAAACAATCTATTTTCAAGTGGTATAAAAATATTTAGTAGGAAGAGTATTAAAATCAGATCCTTTGTCTTTAACGGCGGATCTAGAAATTTAAGTATGGAGGAACGATTTTTACGTAGAACAAGGGGTGATATTCTCTATCTCCACCGTGGAATCCGATTTTTACATGGAACAAGGGGTGATATTCTCTATCTCCACTTATGGAACCCTATAATACTAGGGGTTCCACTGCCAGAAGGAGCGGCGGTTGGTGGAACTCTATAATACTAAGGATTCCACTGTAAAGAGGGGTGATCGTCGATGGGGGGA
>JBBMJZ010386789.1:0-15165 GCA_037833815.1 Zingiber zerumbet | reverse complement strand
AGGAGTTTTTTCAAGTTAAACTTGATTAAAATTTATCTTCAATCAACTATGTCGTAAGAAAGACTAAATGAGTTAGCTATATTATCTGTTGAGAAAAAAAATATTAAGAAAGTTGATTATGTAAATTTAATCAATACTTTTAATTTAAAAAATGCGAAACAAATAATATTCAAATGACTATGTATTGATTTAAAACGTGAATTTTATATTTTGTTTGGATTTATTTTTATTTTTTTAGCATTTACTTACGGCATTATAATATTCAAATAATATTAAGTTTTGAGGGCACCGTGTTTTAGGCTCGCCTCATGACTCAAAATCTACTGTACAGAGTCCAACAAAGGATAAACTGTAGAGAGTTGAAATAACTTCATTTACTTGATGCCAAAATTATCAGCGAACAAATTTAGAATTTATTTATGGATATTTTAAAAAAAATATTTTTATGTCCACTCAAAAATGAGATAAAATGAGTTTCCATCCATCATCTTCCATCCCTCCATCGTTAAACTCTCGCCATAAATTTTGATCAACGAATTCCAAGAACTAACACCCTGGCCAAATTTGCACCCTGGCCACGAGTTGCACCCGTGGCTTGGCCACCAGTCCGCTTGCAGCTTGGCAAATTTTAAGTAAAGTACAAAATGGAGACGGTTGTCTAAATATTTAATTTTATTTAAGTAAAATCAATAAATTCATCCCTATCTCGCAAAGCGACTGATTTTTTTAAAATTTGAATGAAGTACAAATTTGAGACAGTTTTATTATTGTCTAAATATATGAATTTATTTAAGTAAAATGAATAAATTCATCCATAATCTTTCAAAGCAAAAAAATTTTTAAAACAAGGAGTGTACTTAAAAGTTGAAAACAAAAATAAAAATATTCCACGTACTGCGGCGGAATAATTCACGTTTTAGGCACTACCAGCGGCGGAGAGCAATCAGCCCAGCAACCATGAAAGAGCACTATATCCGTTGGCCAACACTGAGACAGATAGTGGATCTAAAGAGCCTAAGTAAAAAGATCCCGTGTTTCAGCCCAAACAGATTATCATAACTTTTGGAATTGCGCGGACACGTATTCTTTGGGTTTGGGACAAATCATATAGTATTATAAGTATAACGTTCAAACAGGTCGGTCTGTGGCGGCTGGCGTTACTATTAAAAGTTCATCATCGGGATGGTCGGCCCGCCATTCCTACCATTGAGAAATTTTAAATCAATCTCATTTAAAAATTTAGGAACGAATGAATAGATTTATTTTTAAATTTTATATTTAGTTGATAGAAATAAAATTAAAATATAGATAAAACTCACTTTCTTGTTGATGAGAATAAAAATAAAAATTAAATTTTAGATAAAAATATTTTTAATATATATATATATTTTACATATTACTTTCTCTAACCTTAATCTTTCTCATCTTATACTCTCTCATCATTGTCCCCAGGGCATAGCATAGATGGGGAGTGCATGGTTCTGTGGCTGAAAGGTCCAGGGATCGATTCTCGGGGTGTCACTGTTTGAGGTTAACGTTTCCACCATGCACTTCCTACCTGTGTACCTGTATTTACCTCCTTCCATATCCGTAGGACCGGCTTTAGGGGGGTCGCTGATGTGGTGGTTCCACATTTTTTATACTCTCTCATCACACTTTCTCTTTCTCCATCCTCTCTCACCATGTCTTGTCTCCCATCACACTATTTTTTCTTTTTTTTTTCTCATCACACTTTTACTGCCATCATATTCTTTTTCTCTCATCGTATTTTTTCTCTTCTCAATATCTCTTGTCATACACTTTCTCTCCTTATTTTCTCTCATCATACTTTCTCCCTCTTCATTTTCTCCATCACACTTTCTCTTTCATCATACTTTCTCTCTCATCTTTTCTCTCCCATCCTATTCTCTTTCCTTATTTTTTTCTCATCACACTTTATCTATCATCCTGCTTTCTCTTTTCTCAATCTCTTCTATCACACATTCTCTCTCCTTATTTTTTCTCATCACCATATCCTATAGTGGTAATACCTCATGCAATAACTACTAGATTATTCCAAGAGAAGAAAATATGATGAGAGAGAAATTTTCCGTTAGTTTAAAAAAAAAAAAAAATCCCTTCCTTCCCTAATTGTAATATACGTAATTTAAATATTCAGAACTTCAGCTACGTAGTTCAAATTTGCCGTTAAATTTCAATGCCAACCCGACGGGCCCAACCGGATCTCGTTCGGCTCTAATTGTAAGGGCATTCCATGCTTTTCTATTTGAGCAAGCCGCCGTTTTTTCGCCTCCCTATTAAAATTCGGCAACGTCGAAGAAGGTTAGGATCCGCCCCCTGCGTAATCTTTCTCCGGTAAAATGCCTATCGCAAGGATCTCATTCTCCTTTTTTTCACGTCGGTTTTTCTTTTGGCATTTTTCTGTCGATTCGACTCTCGAGGTTTTCGCCGGAGATTCTGATGAGGGAATAGGAAAACTAAATCGTTTTTTTTCCTTCTCGTATTTAATGTTTTCCTCGTTCTATGCTGGCTATTTTCTGTGATATAATCCATACTTGATCTCCTCGCAGTTTGTTCTACGAGATCGGACCTTGCTCTGCCAAAAAGTTGATATTTTTACTCGTGGCGGATTTGCCTTCGCCGAGATATCTTTCCCAATGGCGTGGTTTAGAGCGGTCTCAGGAGTCGCTAGGGTACTAGTCAGAAGAAACATAGCTCGATCACCGCATCTGATTTCGAGGGCCGGACTAGTGCCCCGTCCGCCAACCCGGGGTTTCCGCACTGGTGCCCCACTGTGCAAGCCTGAGTCGACTGCCTCGATCCCTCTTCCTGTGCCGCTTTCCAGGATGTCAGATAGTTTTCTCGATGGTACTAGTAGTGTCTACTTGGAGGAACTGCAGCGGGCCTGGGAAGCCGACCCCAGCAGCGTCGATGAGTCGTGGGATAATTTTTTCAGGAACTTTGTAGGCCAAGCTGCCACCTCGCCAGGTATCTCAGGCCAGACTATCCAGGAGAGCATGAGGTTGATGCTGTTGGTCAGGGCCTACCAGGTCAATGGCCACATGAAGGCCAAGTTGGATCCTTTGGATTTGGAGCAGCGTGAAGTCCCTGAGGATTTGAATTTGGGTTTCTATGGATTCTCAGAGGCGGACTTGGATAGGGAGTTCTTCCTCGGTGTCTGGAGGATGGCTGGCTTCTTGTCGGAGAATCGCCCTGTGCAGACCCTCCGTGAAATCTTGAACAGGCTGGAGCAGGCATATTGTGGGAACATTGGATATGAGTACATGCACGTCCCTGATAGGGAGAAGTGCAATTGGTTGAGGGACAAAATTGAGATGATGAAACCGCTGGAGTATAGTCGAGAACGTCGTGAGGTCATTCTTGATCGACTCATTTGGAGCACTGAATTTGAGAACTTTCTGGCTACCAAGTGGACTGCTGCAAAGAGGTTTGGCCTTGAAGGTGGGGAAACCCTAATTCCAGGAATGAAGGAGATGTTTGATAGAGCAGCTGACTGGGGGGTGGAGAGTATTGTTATTGGGATGTCTCATAGAGGAAGACTAAATGTGTTGGGCAATGTTGTGAGGAAGCCTTTGCGTCAGATCTTTAGTGAATTTAGTGGCGGTACAAAACCTGTGGATGGGGAAGTAGGGTTGTATACTGGAACTGGTGATGTAAAGTACCATTTAGGTACTTCATATGATAGGCCAACCAGAGGTGGGAAAAGGATTCATTTGTCTTTAGTTGCAAATCCAAGTCATTTGGAAGCTGTTGATCCAGTTGTAGTTGGGAAGACACGAGCAAAGCAATACTACTCTAATGACATTGATAGGACAAAGAACATGGGTGTATTGATCCATGGGGATGGAAGTTTTGCAGGACAGGGTGTTGTTTATGAGACTCTACATCTTAGTGCACTCCCCAACTACACTACTGGTGGAACAATTCACATTGTAATTAATAATCAGGTTGCATTCACCACTGATCCTAGGTCTGGAAGGTCTTCTCAGTACTGCACTGATGCTGCTAAAGCCTTGAATGCTCCTATATTTCATGTAAATGGAGACAATATGGAAGCAGTTGTTCATGTTTGTGAACTTGCAGCTGAATGGCGACAAACATTCCATTCTGACGTAGTGGTTGATATTGTTTGCTACAGACGATTTGGACATAATGAGATCGATGAACCTTCCTTCACACAACCTAAGATGTATCAGGTGAATCATTCTCTATACATTTTAGTTTCTGCCTAATTGGCTGCATGGAGTTAGATATCTCATTTCCCACTATAGTCTTCTTCAATTTCATTTCTTATTGTTGCTGAGAAATCGTATTGTTGCTGTTAGGGCAAATGAAAGTTATAGTTGCAATAGTATGCATAGTTATTAAAGGCGCTCGCTTCGTTGTGCCTAGGCGCAAGGTGCAGCCAAGCGACCCTCTTGTGCTTCGTTGCCTTAAGTGTGCGCTTTGTGATAGGCAATAGGCCTGTCTTGAATCGCTTGGTCTTGGGGAAATCGATGAAGATTCAGTTATACAAATCTGAAACATGTGATGATGATAATAATGATCTGATTGAAGAAAATGATGAAGATTTTGATGATTTAGATATTTGATTTGTTTTTAAATTTGAATTGTGTATAACGTATTTATTTACTAGTGAATTTTATATTTATATTATTGTTTAATATTTTACCAAGTATAGTTTTGTTAGTGAAATATTTTAGTAGATATATGTTTGAATTATGAAAATTTATACCCATAACACTTTACTTTGGTAAGGTGTGCACCTCACCTTGTGCATTGCGCCTCATATTACATAGCACCTATGCACTTTTAGGCGCCTTATGCCTTAAATAACTATGATAGCATGTCAAAATATTTGGCTATTAAAGGTGTACGCCTAAATTAGCAAATTCCAAGTAATGTTTGAAATGGCCAAATCACAATCAGATAATGAAGCTTAAGCATGATATTTTGTCGAAGGAAGTTTGATTTCAATGATGAAGATTGAACTAGTGCCTTTTGATTGGAGATTGAATTAGGTGCTCTTAGTTCAAATGGAGATTGAATTAGGTGCTTGTATATATATTATGTTATGCAGTGTGCAACATTTTTTTTAAAATTTTTTTTAAGTTTAGGGTTTAGCCATTTAAGGTTTAGGGGTTAGGGTATAGTATTAAGTCTAAAAAAAATTTCAAACAAAAAAAAATACATTAGGTGCTCACAGGGTGTACGGTATATATATATATACATGGGCACCCAGCACATCACTTATATATATATATATATTCAATTCAAAATAATTTTCAAAGGAAAAAAATTACAAAGAAAAATTTTACTAGGAAAAATATTTATGCATGAATTACAAAATATTTTGTTTGTTGCCTCTTTTGCTATTGATGTCACCTTCCACATGCTGAAGTCGAATCATGATCTTGTAAGAGCCTTCACTATCTCGTTGTCACTGTCCGTCTGCGAGCATAAGGCTGTTTGAAAGCTAAAATTGAACCAGAATGGGTTTTCATCTCTCGCACCTGGATAACTGTCTCAATAATTTCAACTTCTTTTTTAGGAATCAGGTTTAATATCTCTCTTTGAAATTTGTTGTCTTCAATGCTCATGTTCCCATGAAAGGTTTAAAGATCCCCTATATTAAAAATAGGAGATATATTTAAGTTTTGAGGATGCGCTATTTCATAATCATTTTCTCCAAATTTTCACAGTATTTTACAAGAGCTTATCTTCTTGCTTTTCAACTTGTGACAAGTACCTGCACGAAACCTTTCCTTTTGTAGGAACGCCATCACAGAATTTCCAACTCGGTATTCTTGAACTGCCTATGTTGATCTTTTGCTTCTTTGTAATGTTGGTTCATCTCAATTAATGTTTGTGGAATACTTTCTTGGATTTCTTCAAATTTTCTGCAAAAGCATTTCCTGTATCTCAGCTGGTGCCAAACTCAGATCCCATTGCTTAATGTTGTCTTTTGCAAGATATTTTAACCAATTTCCCAAACTTTGATTTGCCACTTTCGTTTGACCGTTTGTGTGAAATGCATTATTGCAGCTTAGTAGTCATTAGTTTCCACAATGTCCTCCACAAATGACTTAGAAATCTTACAACCTGGTCCATTTGTAATTGTTTCTGGTACTCCATGTAGTCAAATCACCTCTCTAAAGAAAAGATTTGCAACATGTGTTGCAAGCAAGAAAATGCACCTTTTTAGAGAAATGATCAAGTACAACTAGCACTGAATCCATACCCCTTACTTTTTTTGGCAAACCCATTACAAAAAATATACTAACTTCTTTACATGGAGCTGTTGGTACTGGTAATGGAGTATACAAACTAATATTTTCTTGTTGACCTTTAGAAATTTGGCATGTTTAACTCCTAGAAAATGGCTATACACATCTTGGCATAAGCTCGACCAAAAATATCTCTTAGCTACCAAAGACAATGTCTCCCATTTTCCATTCTCATGGTTAATCCTTAAAATCTTATCAACTAATTACGTAGTATATGTGCCATCATATTAATGGGTGAACAACAGTGGGTAACTATAGCCATGTCACTGTTTATTTCAAATTTATCTTGTCAATTTCTATGAAAATTAAGAAAAATTTACTAAATAAGATTTCCTCCTGCCTTTATTAGGTCATTCGAAATCATCCAAGCGCCCTTGAAATTTATCAAAACAAACTTTTGGAATCTGGACAAATTGCTAAAGAGGATATTGAGAGAATCCGCAACAAAGTTAATAATATCTTGAACGAAGAGTTCATAAACAGTAAAGACTATCTTCCCAAGAAGAGGGATTGGCTCTCAGCATATTGGACAGGATTTAAGACTCCAGAACAAATTTCACGCATTCGGAACACTGGGTATGTTTTATTCTGGATTTTATATATTTGCCTGTTGTATTTTGCTGATTCATTATCTAAATTACCACATGGATTTGCAGAGTTAAACCTGAGATTTTGAAACGTGTTGGACAAGCCATTTCAACTCTTCCAGAAAATTTCACGCCTCATAGAGCGGTGAAAAAGATTTTTGAGCAACGTGCTCAGATGATTGAAACTGGGGGAGGCATTGACTGGGCAATGGGAGAGGCACTTGCTTTTGCAACGCTTATTGTTGAAGGAAATCATGTGAGGCTTAGTGGCCAGGATGTTGAAAGAGGTACATTTAGTCATCGCCATTCAGTTATTCATGATCAACAGACAGGAGAGAAGTACTGCCCTTTGGATCATATTCTGATGAATCAAAATGAGGAGTTGTTCACTGTCAGCAATAGGTCTGTACTTGTCCTACTTACTGATTTCACTTTGTTTTTTATTTTTTGTTAAATATTTGGAAGTCCATTTAGTCTATAGGTGGCTAAGATTGTTTAACTTTTGTTTCTTTGTGATTTGAATTGGATGGTGGGGTTCTAGTTGGAGGTTCCTTCTTTGATAAAACAATGGAATACATTCCAAGTTTTTGATGGTTTTATTCTTTTATGGAAGTTGCATGATTATTCTCATGACTGCTAAGGGGGGCCATTTAATAAACATTGGAAATTATCAAAACTTATAATCTTGTCAGACTTGATTATTAGTTCTCATATCCAATAAGAGCCTCATAATAAAAGGATTTTTATAAGTTAGAATATTTAACCCCATGTAGGTGCAAATGAACTTGGCTAGTATTAGACCCGACCCCGGGTTTGGACCCGTAACTGGGTCAATGGGTCTGCTACTCGTTGACCGGGTTAAATGGGCCAGAACGGGTCCGTTATGGTTCTAGGTGGAAATTAACCGTGATCAACAGTTGAATTCCGCTTCTCATCTTTAGGCCTCTGATCCCCAGTGCAATCACTGCAAGAATTGGATTAGCAATGAAATGAGTTTGGTGGAGAAGAAATTGGAAGAAGAAGCAACATCTTCAATCAAGGGAAGAGGAAGTCATTGAGGGCTTGAAGATGGCGCTGATCTTTGTTAGCAACCTTGGCAAACCCTACAAAACAAGAAAGAAAAGAAAAGAGAAAGAAGAGAGAGGACTGCTCTTGTGGAGGAAAAAAACCTTAGAAGAGAATGGGCACTGCGGCAGCAAGATTTACTTTGATTGCTGCTGAACAAAAAAAAACACAGAAACCAAAATGATAAGAGAAAAAGGAGGAGAAGATAAGGATGGAAGGAAGCCCGTTCTTGGAAAGAAGAGAAAAAGGTGGGTGGTGAGTTCGGCGTGCAGCGACGTGTGGGGGAGAGAGATAAAGTTTAAATTCTAGAAGAAAAAAATTTAATATATATATTTTTATAAATGTATAATTTTTAAATATATATTTTTAAAATAATAATATTAATAATAACCGTCATGAACTGTCACGAACCGTGAACTGTAACCGTCTTGGACGGTTAAGGTAAAGGGTCGATGTTTTAGGATCGAACCGGTTCCGAACCATGGTCAGGTCTAGCTAGTATTACCATATTGTTGAAACTGGAAGCTTAATATACTATGTCTTCTATTCTCATAACTGATTTTGTGTTGCTTAGGTTTTCAAGCATTTGAGGTGATATGAAATTGATTATAGATAAGTGTAAAACCTTGAGAATGATTTTTAATATGAATGTAGTTGATTTTTATATTTGTTTATTGTATCCATTCTAGATGAGTATGACATCCTAACTCTCCATATGATCTGCAGTTCACTATCAGAGTTTGCTGTTCTTGGATTTGAAATGGGATACTCCATGGAAAATCCCAATTCATTGGTATTGTGGGAAGCTCAGTTTGGTGATTTTTCAAATGGTGCTCAGGTAATGTTTGACCAGTTTTTGAGCAGTGGAGAATCCAAATGGCTTCGTCAAATTGGGCTAGTTGTTTTACTTCCCCATGGTTATGATGGTCAAGGTCCAGAACATTCCAGCTCACGACTGGAGCGCTTTCTCCAGGTAATTGTTCAGAGTCATTATTTCATAGACTAGGTTCATTGATTTTCCTTTTTAACTATCTAGGTCAACTAGTTTGCATGCATTGTGAGAGACCTTCTATGTAATTGTTTTTACACAGATATCTATTTGTTTGTGTGTTTAATTGCTATCAGGATAACTTTTTCTTTTGCTGAGAACTAATGGTTGCCATATTACACAGATGAGTGATGATAACCCTTATGTCATTCCTGAGATGGAACCAACTCTCAGAAAACAGATCCAGAATTGTAATTGGCAAGTTGTCAATGTTACAACTCCAGCAAATTATTTCCATGTTTTGCGTCGTCAGGTTAGTATTTAGACACATGCTTTGCTTATTATGCTGTTGCATTATCTGCATCTAGCCTTATGATGGACATTGTTTTGGTCTTCTAGATTCATAGGGACTTCCGTAAGCCTCTGATTGTGATAGCTCCTAAGAACCTATTACGGCACAAGGATTGCAGATCAAATTTATCTGAGTTTGATGATCTTGAAGGTCACCCAGGTTTCGATAAGCAGGGCACACGTTTTAAGCGCCTGATAAAGGACCAAAATAATCACAAGGAGGTTGAAGAGGGTGTCAACCGTCTCATTTTGTGCTCTGGAAAGGCAAGCTATGTGATTTTGCATTTGATATTGAAAAAGTTTGAGCTTGCATATGAATTTTGGCTTTACCTTGTTATACCTGTGCAAGAATTTCTTTTCACATTTTTCTTCAGGTCTACTATGAACTTGATGAAGAAAGAAAGAAGTCAGACCGCAAGGACATTGCTATCTGTAGAGTTGAACAACTTTGCCCATTCCCCTATGACCTGATCCAAAGAGAACTTAAGCGTTATCCAAGTATGCTCTCTTGTTGTTTATCATCACAGTTTTATAAAGTTTAATTTTCCTAGTTTCTTTGTATTTCTTTTCAAGAACTTAGTCTATTTATTGTCATGTTCGTCATGTCACATTGGTTGTCCATTCATCTTGGGATAAGTTAATTTTGTCTAATTGTCCATAAATGGTTGATGTCTCACTTAAGGATTATGAGTAAATTAAACTAGGTGATCATCCTAAGAGCTCAAATTATCAAAAGAGGTACTCAGACATGTTTATAGTTTTCCTATTCTTAACATGCATGGACATATACAACCCAACATAATGGTTAACACATGAATAAATTAAATTGGTGTTAAGCTGTGCGAAACAAAGCTGCACCACTTATTATTATTAGAGAATTATTACATGGTGTGCATATAAAACCCAACATAATGGTTAACACATTTCTTTTCCATGTATTTTGATTCAAGTCCAAATCCAAGAAGCCGGAGAATGTGTTATTAGTTGGTTGATACCTATCTCTATTCGGCTCCTGGTATTTGAGTTATCTGACAAGCTTTGCTGCTGCAGCTATTTTCCCTTCTCATGATTGCTTCCGTTCTTTCTGACTTTCTGACTTTATTTCCCTCAATGCTAATATCCAATGATCTTCGTGCTTACCTGGAAATGCAGATGCTGAAATTGTTTGGTGTCAGGAAGAGCCAATGAACATGGGCGCATACAGTTATATCAGTCCTCGGTTATATACTGCAATGAAGGTAATAAATCGTGGTAACTTTGAAAACATCAAATATGTAGGAAGAGCACCTTCTGCTGCAACAGCAACAGGTTTCTCCACTGTTCATGTACAAGAGCAAACTGAGATTATGCAGAAAGCAATGCAGCCTGAGCCGATCAATTATCCTTGTTGAAGCACTTTGATACACCTCACCTCACCTCACCTCACCTCACCTCACCTTTAGCAAATAAGATGTGCTTGCCTGAGTTTTTTTGATGTGTTTCAGGTAAGGAGCTTATGCTCAAGAGTGATTATTGAGCTTTCAAAAAGTTGTGTTTTCGTTTTTATGTCATTCCCTTTCTCAAGTAGTTGTGGATGCTGATTTAGTTCGGCATTTGCTGATATTTTGTTTGTTTACCAATACCCAGTCACTACTGGCAACTTAATTTCTTACCTCAGAAAGGGCAGCTGATCTTGTTGTCTTCGCATGGGACAATTCTCATTATTGAGTGACAACCATTTTATTATTATTATTTTTAATTTAGATGTCCAGATTTTGCCTTATTAATTTTGGAGGCAATGTTTCTCCTTATTCATCTATTGAATAAATTCAGAGCATAGTTTATGTAACTTCTAGGATATTCATCCTATTTGAGAGTTAAAATTACACTAGTTTGTTTTTTGATAATATTTTCTTGTATTCATTGAATTAATTGTTGAATTCATAGGATTTTTGAGAACTTTTTCTTTATTTGGCCTCGGGTATCTAGTTATTTGAATCGATTAATTTTGGGGAGACTGATTTGGTCTTATGAAAGGTTTTTTTTTTATCAACTATTAAGGTAAATCGGGAAGTGCTAATTGCATATTTAGGTGATTAGTATTTTTCAGTTCATTTTTCACTAAAAGAAAAATCTTCTGTAGCGTGTTATAGTTAAAATTCGAATATTAGATCGGTTAGATTGCGTAATACCTCTTGGAATGGATTTTTAATTTGCATGCCTTCACACTCCCAATCTTAAATATGAATGCATTCTATGAATTGTGTAGTAATTTCTTGTTATTTAAGTTACAATGATGGCTCAAATTGAGCCCTTAAGAAAATCTAGTTTGTTAAATCAAATTTTCATTCTTTTGTTGGAATTTCCTTTTACTATTTTCACCAAAGTATAACTCCATAGAAAGATATTAATAAAAAAGTGGCAATGCCCGTTTAATTTGGCTAAGGTTTGTTTATATTTTTTTTAAAAGGTAAAATTTAATCGATTCCCTCCTTATCAACTTGTAATTAAATGTATCAAATTGTCTTTTTTTTATTCGAAGAAATACCTATTACATTCAAAAGGAGCGTATTTATATTTGTTAGAAATTTAAATTACCTTTTAAAAAGGAGAGGAAAACTAAATTCTATGCAATTGATGTAGTGCTTGCTCTATTACCCAATTAACAAATAGGCTGTCTGGGTTTTTATTTATATAGCTTATTAAACCTTTGGGAATTAGTAGCAATTGATTTGCAAATTAAAAACTTTTTATCTTGACAATGCAAAAATAAAATATAAAACTCAATAAATATCAATTATTAATATGTTGATGTAATATGTTTTGGGACACTTATTTTTTAAAGAAATGATATGCATAAGGAAAAATAAATATACTCCAGGCAAAAAGAGAAAGATTTAAACAATTAGTATTTCACCATCTTCAAACACTTCTCTTGTTTTTTTTATAGCCTTCAATCTTTATAAGCTTCACTTATTATTTTGCTGTTCTATCATCGAATTAGATTCACCATCAATCAATTATTTTTTTCAATCACTTCATTTTGTAATCTGTTAATGATTATCTCAATCGACTAATCCAATATAGCCCCTAACTCATTCGACCGTTAGTGAAATCAATAATTCTTTTAGACTTTCTAACTGTATTAGTCGACCAAAATATAACATTAGTTATTTAGTTGATTGGACTTAGTTGCCTAGTTGACTGGGTCCCACATAGAAATATTCTATTTGTGAGCTACTTAGCATGAGTTGACTCCCTGAATGACTAAGTTCGTCAATCAAGTCCTCATCTTGCTCCAGAATTCATCCGTCACTCTTCACTGCGTAGTTCTCCTTCTTCTAGCTATTCCCAATATGCTCCTCATCATGCAGTCC
Source organism: Zingiber zerumbet (assembly GCA_037833815.1). Taxonomy (NCBI): domain Eukaryota; kingdom Viridiplantae; phylum Streptophyta; class Magnoliopsida; order Zingiberales; family Zingiberaceae; genus Zingiber; species Zingiber zerumbet. The sequence continues at coordinate 2,510 of JBBMJZ010386789.1, read as the reverse complement.
TTCGAATGTCAATTTCCATTCTTCTTTAATTCATTGGGCCACCAAGTTAATCAACTTGGACGTGCTAAGTTGTCCCCTCGGAACGGTCTAGTGGCTAGCACATGCGGTGTTATCACAATGAGGTATGGGGTTCAAATCTCAGCGAAGCCGAGATAAAATACCTCACTTAATTATGTGCTAGTCACTATTCCAAAAGCTAGTAGCCCGGCTAGTAGCCGTCCGTGATTTACCTCCTCCGTGTTAGTCCTGAAACGAATTGACGAGAATACTGGGGGCAAATGTATTCATCTTTGTACCACAGTTGCACGTGCTAAGTCCCGCTTTATGCATTACTCTAACAACACCTTAATACTTCTTGACCTGTATACTTTATACAACCTTCTCTTAAACTACATTTGACTTTCAAGCCATTGAGGGTATTGCCTTAGCTGTACCAAGTCATCATCCACCATCTCATCAAGTCAGGAGCTCCCTGAACTCCAAGTGTGTCTTGCACGACTTAACATACAAGTAACATATTTGTTGGTGCAATCATGCTCCAACTTGGTCTTGCTAAATCAATGGTTTGTGTTTTGATGTTTGAACTATTAGTTATGCTTTCATGTTTTTTCCATAGGGTTTGATGTTGGAGCAATTATATTCGAAAATAATTGAGTTTAAGTTAGGCTGATAGGTTAAGGGTGATTGGTTAATTAACATTAGATAAAACTTCAAGTCGGTCAAGATGTACTAGATAATTGGTAATTATGAAAGTTTATAAAGTGTTGGCAAATGCTAAAAGTTCAACAAGTGTTGATAAGAGGATAGTCTAATAGGTGTCAGCTAGTGGAAAGTCCAATAGGTGTCAGCTAGTGGAAAGTCCAAACAAAAACATGTCCAAGTTAATTAGATGATATGGCAAGTGAAAAAGTCCTAAAAGGTCAAAGTTAACTTAATACTAAATAAGTGAAAGTTCTAAATGCTAAACCTTTTGGCAAGTGAAAGTTTTAGCGGATTAAGATGGACATGAGGATGGGCAAGTAGGAGTCCTAATGAGTCAAGGGTGGCTAACACAAGACAAATAATGAAGTCTCGGAGACTAGACATATAGGCAGTGAAAGTTTAATAGGTCAAGGTCAACCAATACCAAACAAGTGAGAAAGTACTAGAGACATGACATCTTGATAGAGAAGTCTAAGTGAGATGAGAATCTACAAGTGACATATAATTTGTGTTGATGCAATTGTGAGCCATGTGATATGATGTGATCTTGAGTTTTGATATTTAGATAAAGAGTTTAAATTAGATCTTGCCTTTTATTTTTTTTTTATATGTGTGTTTAAGTGTACTGAGACTCATAGGAACATACATAGAATTTAGATAGCTCATGGCTCAATGAGGTTGTGTATGGATTTTGGATTAATGTGTCTAATGCGACAAACTTAGTGGATTAGAGGTCCGAAGAGATCGGAGAAGGGTGATATAGGACATATGAGGAACCTCATGATGAGTAACAATGAAGTGGTGCTAGAGCAACTCTAGAGCGATGACCTAGCATAGCTAAGTTGGCATCTCGATGGCATTGAAAGATCGAAAAGAATTTAGATATCTCTATAATAGTATGATTATCCACTTTGGGCTTAAACCGTCATGATTTTATTTTTGGGCTCTATCTCCTTCTCTTATAAACCCATGATCCTTCCTATATATTTTTAATATGGGACTTTATTTACAACCTTGCAACCCAACAATCCTCCCTCAAATGAAGGACCAAGGCTTCCCACGTCCGATCCTCAACTCACCAAGTCTTCCTGCACCTCGGCCCACCTGACCTACTAGAACTTCCTTGCCTAGTCGCAACTAGGACTTCCTGCTTAGTGTCTGGTCCTTTTTATCCGGACATGGAGCCCCCACTTCCTTTGTTCAAGGTCAACATTTTACTCACATGTCTCAATTAGACCATAGCTCTTGTGCACAGTTGGCGGTTAAATCTTTTGCCAATCAGAGCTCTGATACTAATTATAGGATCAAAAAAAATTTAGATATCTCCACAATAGTATGATATTGTCCACTTGAGCCTAAGTCCTTATAGTTTACTCTTGGACTTTATCCAAAAGGTCTTATATTAATGGAGATATCTTTTTCTTATAAACCCATGATCTTTTCCCATGTGTTTTCAATGTGGGACTATATTTGCAACCTTGCAACCCCAACAATAATGAGGCTGGTGGAGGATTCACAGATAAGGAAAATAAGATTGGTTAAGTCTTATTATAGCTTCTCCCTATATTCTAAATTTCTTAGTAAACTCTTGTGCTTGTAAGAGGTTTCTCCACCTCTAAAAGAGTTTTGAGAAGGAGAAAGATAGTGACTTTCTAGGAGTGATCCATGGACAAATCATAAGCCATGGAGTAAGAGTCTTGGGTATTAAACCACATTAATACCACAAGAATGATAATCGAAGCTTGATGCAAACATAAGGAGCATGAGTGGCAAGGGACAATATGTTGGCGCAGCGGGCCGACAAGAGG
>JBBMJZ010386734.1:0-15169 GCA_037833815.1 Zingiber zerumbet | reverse complement strand
AAATAAATTTAGCTAATGATTCTCTTAATTTATTATCTGAATATAAAAATAAACCAGAATCAGTACTACCACTAGTTGGAGAAAACCTTGATAATTGTGTTTGAGAACGGTCGAGTCCATATTCTATAGGATGGTTCGTTTCTACATGTCGTTTCAACGACCCATAGCCTCCACTGGCTTGGAATTTGTAGGAAGCATTGCAGTACTTATATTTTGCACGCATTTCTCCCGACAAAATAGTGACCTCATCAAAATGTTTAGTAAAAATAGAAGACTTTAGAGGAGGATCCCGAACCTTAGAAGTAATTGTATCGGTACTTCATTGTGTTTTGGGTGTCGAATTTGGAAGGTGCTTGATCTCATCATTGGTGGATTGAATGTTGGGGTCCTTCTCCTACGGATTCATTATTTCCTTTCCCTTCCGAGCTTGAGATGATGCACCTCCATGGTCTTCTTCCATTATAATTGAAAATTAGAAACGAAAGCGTATAAAGAATACGAAATTGAGATTAAGAGTAAAGAAGATGTGTGTGAAAATGATGGAATGAGTTCTTTATTTATAAAGTTTGGATAGTAACGAATATTAAATCATAGCCATTGATGAAAAAAATGGTCAAATGATCTTAATCGTTGAAAAAAAAAACCCAACCTCCCCCCCCCCCTCCCCAACGGCTAGGAACTACCGGTTAACCGGCAGTTCCAACGGTTAGGAAACTGACGGTTCAAACCGTAAAAAAAAATATAAAAAAAAGATTGGTTGAACCTGCGGTCGAACCGGCGGTCTGCCGGGTTTTCAGCAAAGGAACTAGAACCAGCTCGACAACTTGTCGGGTCAGTTCCGATTTGACCCGGCTACGGGCCCAGGGTCGAGTCTACTTCTAACCCTTCACAAAGTACAAATAAGCCCCTCGCTTTGTCATTTCATTCATTCCAACTCAAAGCAAAGAAAGCATTGCATTCCATACTTGTATTTGGACAATTTGTGAAGATTTTTTGGTTCGAATGTTTTGTAATTTGTAGTGCTGCTATCGCAAGATAAAGTCGTTGTATTTTGGAAGATAATTATCGTGTTGCATGAGCACCATATGAGGGGCAAATTCATCTTTAAAAAATAGAGTCTAACTCTAGCCTCACTTCACCTAAGCGATGTTATACCGTCATTCTTCTCACGTTCAGATTGCACCACCACTACTAAATCCAACAACTATAATAGTTGCTACAATGTGAAAAATTATCTATTTCATTTTAATCAAATTAAACTCAAAACCCTAAACATATTGTTGTACAAACTACTCGGTAATTACTATAGCAACGCTTGAATTAGGAGTATTTTTGAGATAAAATATATGATGAGGCACCCTTTTGAATTTTTTTTTTATTTGAAAAAGGAACACTATCTGATAAATTTGGATTGCCCTTTTAATGTTTGCCCTAAATTGTTTATGTAACTCATTCTACTTCTCCTGATCGTTAACTTTTAATTGTCTTTTCTAGTAATCCAATACAAAGTTATATCTATCTAATGATCGAGGAAACAATTATTATGCTATTTTAGTATTTCTGTCACTCTTTTAAAAAAATGTATATAAATTTGTTCCCTCAACTTGCAATCTTGTATAATATCCACATTTTTAGAAGGTACAATCACTTTAACTTAACAAATATGTATCAATGTCACAGCTATTAGGTATTGAGGATGGCTTGATCTATTAATAAGTGAGCTAAATTCAAAAGTTTTTTTTGTCAATATATATAGGGGTTTAAATTCAAATAACAAAATTGTTAATTAGGAGAAAAATTATCGTCCTTTCAAATATAAAAAGTAGTTTAGACCTAATATAGTATGGGGAAATAATGCATAGAGAATTTATTAGGCAATATTGCTATAAACAATATTGTGGCAAAAGTGTTTCTCACTGTCGATCCTTAAGTTATGTGAGGAAGGTAAATCATGAGGTCAATTTATAGCTGACCGCCAAGTGGCTAAAGCGTGGGAGAGATTTTTTTTCTCCGAGAATATGCACCTATCGGAAATTGATCCAACAATATTTATAGCTAGCATAGAATAGTATGGGAAGCAATGAGAAATATAATACAACTATTTTGATTGATTCAATAATTGATGATTTTTGTACATATATAGTGAAATAATATCTTACGCAACTGTTTAGGCACATAATTATGTCAAAATTGGAGTTGAAATGCAGAGAAATTATATTAAATAGGATGAGAATTGCAAGAAGTAAGAATGAATGATTATCCATGTGAATCAAAACCATTGAACACCTTTGGCATATGCAGCAGTATTTTCAGAAAAAAGTCTATATGGTTCTGTGCATAGAATTTGTCTTATCATATATACATGGCACCAAACAACAATCAAATTTCTAGCAGTGCCTAGCTATAATCTAGACTCTAACTTCTGCCTTTAGATTCAGAGGTGAAGATTACAAAAGTGTCAACAAATGGATGAATCATGAATGGATGGATGTGAGAGCAGAGAGTGAGTTTCTTGCACATCTAAATGTCTTCTTCTCTGGCATTATACTGCAGTCTGGTTAGAAATTAGTCTGAAAGGAAAGATCTTAGTGAGGTATTTAATTATAATTAAGGAGTTTCGCACTTGGGGAGGAAGATAAGATACGTGTCTGATTGATGCCTCAGAATAAAGTAGTATAAACTTTATGACTGGCTGACCAAGAACAATGCATGAAACCAGTCCGGACTGGGTTATTCTGAGCCACCACCATGAGACGACAAGCTTACCACCGACAGCAGACTTCAGATGAAAGATACTCAAATAATTTAAGATGGCACACTTTGTTTTACTCAGGATGGCTCCAAGGATCTGAAATCAGAGGGTGCGAGGGACAGCACTACTTTGCTCGATGGTCTTCCTTCCGTAACGAAGGTTGACGATCGAGGAGCTCCACCAAAGGGAAAGCGACGTGACCACACGACTGCCACCATGCATGCATGCACGCACGTACGTACGATGCAGCTGCGCTATGTGGAAATGAGATGAAGAGGGATTAGAGCAGGAACAGAATTGAGCCGGCAGGGCAGACAGACAGACAGATAATAGGGTTGACATATTGTGAGAGTGTGTAACTGATAATTGGCTGATCAGATGCCGCTTCCTTTGCATCTTCATCGCCATCAGACTTCACGAGGTTCTTTCTGGGAAAGGATTGAGATTTAGAGGGTGTTTAGTTTAATTTATTAGAAACAGCTTATAAACTCGTATAATTTATAAGTTGTTTTAGAAATTTATAAGTTGTTAGGTCTTATTTTAAAAATAAGTTGTTAAAGTGTTTGAGTAAAATTATTGCAATCAACTTAAAAGTATTAATGTATTTGGTATTATACGATCCAGGGCCGGCTTAAGTTTATATGAGCCTCTAGGCGAAAAAACTTTTTTAAACCTTTGACGTTATTTTTTTAAAAAAAATCTCGCCTTTTTTCATTTATACTTGGATCGAAAACCGTGGTTTAATTTTTTTTTAACAAATTAAATATTAATTTAAAAAAATATTTTTTTATACAATTTAATTTTCTCACTTTTTAGATGTAAAATTATTAATTAAATTTTCATATTTAAGATAACCTAATTTAGAGAAATATAAAGTTTACGGTATTAAATAGAGTATTATTATTGGATATAATAATACGTATATCTAATTATTTAAATGTAAGACGGAGAGAACAACCTTTAAAAATGGAACAAAATCGAGAAAATAAGAACAATGAGATAGGATAACAATACAAAAAAAATCATGCTCCCATGCTCAACTCATCATCATCGGCAAAATACAAAAAAATAAATAAATAAAAAACAATGTACAAAATGACAAAACTAACTACAATCCTTAGAAAATAAATATCACAACGATACTAAACCAACCATTGTCATTTATCAAAAACTAAATAGAAGCCTTTTTAAGCACTGAGCAAAAGAAAATGGTAAAGGTATCTAACTCGTTATTGCTAAAAAATAATAAAATATTCCATTTTGATCCGACATAATATGTATGAATGCATGAACATTTGAATTTAATCAAGCAAGAAGCATCGTAGTGTCGACCGAATCAACGTGTTAGTGTTAGGTAGAGACGTAGAGTTTCTCTTCTCGAATCTCAATGAGCAAGAGAAGCACAGAGCGGAGGAGTTGGAAAAGGAGAAGAGGGGGAAACTTTAAAAAAAAACTAGCATTTTTATTTTACATTGTATGGATAAGGTAAAAAAAATTTAATTCATGTTCTTATTGATTAAAGAGAAAGCATCACCAATGAATGAGAAATGTAATGAGAGTAGGCTATGATTGAGAGATATTTAAGAGGAATAGATTAGATTTTATAAAATAATATTCATAATTAAAAATAAATTTAATTTGTTAAAAAAAAGAGTTCCTTCGTGACTCTATCTATTGGAACCATAATGAAATCTTTGTGAAATCTGAAGCTTTGATAGATTGAAATCATGTTAATAATGTGGACTCTATTCTTTTCCATTCTCTTAAAAAATATACATAAAAATATATTTAATATATTAAAAATAATGATCCAAAATTTTAAAGAATAGATTGCACAATCTTTTATTATATGTACCCTATTTTTTTATTCTTTTTAAAATATATATTTAATATAATAAAAATAGTGGGTCCCAATAAAAATTAGGGCCCTAGGCATAGGCCTTAATGGCCTATGCCTTAAGCTGACCATGATAGGATCTTTTTATTAATAAAACTATCAAAAATTGTATAATACTATTAATAGAGGGTTTTGGGTGAATTTCTGCATCGGGGGAGAGAAAATTGAAAAGAGGTGTTGGTGGAGAAGACACAGTACTAAAAGAGAAGTCGACTGAGATAGAAAGATATTAGGTTCATAAAAATTTCTCGAGGATATGATGAGAATTTATGAAATTATATAAGAATATTTTAGAGAAAAAAATTATTAAAATATTTTTTTAAAAAAAATAGGTATGGTCTACCATACTTTTTAATTTTTGGAACATATAAGCTCAGGCAAATACGCTCTTAGGATGTGAATTAAGGAAACTTACTTTAATTATGTGAAAATGATCATTTAGGCAAAATAGGGTTGATAAATAAAAATACAGGAATTAATGTTGCATGCAAGCATTAATAACTTGGGGTAAAGCAAACAAAAATTATTGGGGTGAGAGAGGCTCGAACTCTCGACCTCAGGATTACTCAGAGCTATGAGACCTACGCGCTAGCCAACTGCGCCACCACCCCATGTTATGATCCACCGAAAATTATATTATTCAAAATAAACGAAAATAAACACACAGAACTAAATTAACTAAGTTTCTTAAAGTAATATCCCATTTTAACTCGACTTTCTATTTTCATTCTCAACTACAATAAATTTCAATGTCAATAAATGATATCTAATTCTCATACAATCTAATCGATATCTATCTCGTACTTTTCGATCGATCTCTACGTTTCTTCTAAATTTCTCCTTGAGATGCTATATAATCTCTTCAAAAAGGAAAAATATATCGACACCGACTCAACTTGAACAATCGTCATCGATGTCAACTGATTTGCCAGCTACATTGCTTTCTTCCAGCCATACGACTCTATTATTATTGTCATTTCTACAATCCTTTTCATTAACACGTCCCTGAGCTTCAGTAGCAGCACCACAATGTCTGCCTTTATCAAAAAGGCTTCTCCAAGTTTTCAGTTTCAGGAAAGAAGCTTTTCGTAACACGACCCAATCTCCAAGCTCCTTCATGGGCCAACTTTGTTCTTCAAAATGCAAATCCAATAGCAAACTCTGTGTGTGATCTCTTGGTCTACTTAGAATTGACAATGGGAATATATAATTAATGCAATTATGGAAACTTTACATCTAAATAGAGAATATGTAATCCAGAATTTAAGATGAGGGCCGTCAAAAATGGGATTTTTATTTTTTGAGATTTACGAACACTTTGATGTCTCCTCGTTTGTTCTCATCTCGACAATCATCTCCCTATTAATAATTCCTCCTCTCTGAGACCTCTCCGCACCGCCAGCCATGGAGGCCTCGAAGCACTACTGCTCCGGCGAGGAGACCTTCTCCTACCGTTGGTTCATCACCCTCGACAGCGCCTCCCTCGCCGTCGCAGACGGGGATGACGCCGCCTGCTCCTTCATCGAAATGGACCCCCCCGCCGCCGCCGCTTCCACGCGTTGGACCATCGACGTCAACGGCTTCCACTTCGCCGCAACTGCCGGAACAGAGCCTTCCTTCCCCTACCCGTCGCTCCCGCCGCCGCCGCCGCCGCTGAATTCCAAACCGACAAGCCTCGAGCCCGGCGGCACTAAGTCGAAGCTCAAGTCGACGGTGCTCATCCACGGCGCCGCCTCGCTGAAGAGGATCCTGTGGACTTACTACCTCTGCCTCCTCGTGCCCCTCCGCAACAAGGTCAAAGGCTTGAGCTCGGCGATTCCGAAGAAGGCAGCACGTAAGAGATGCGAGAGAAGCGCGAGCAGCGGCAGCTCGAGGACGGGAATCGAGTGGTGCCGGAGCAATGCGGATGTTTCCGTCTACGACGCGATTCTTCACTGCAAGAAATCATACGGCAGCCTCTGAATCACGTCGCTTTGCATCTTAATTTCCAACTGTCACAAAATTCATTCTGTACCCCTTTTATTTTGATGCATCTGAGCAAGTTAGTTAATGCAATATCAAAGTTAACTTCTCCAAAAAATCAAATCAGTTCAAGATCGAAGGTATAATCAAGCGCAGTTGCCATCAAAACCTCCGTTGCCGATTGACGTCGAACAATCATTTACATTCTCTAAGAAATCAAATCATACCTCATAAGCAAAGCAGGTCTCCTCTTCGCTTAATCATTGAAATCAAACCAGTGGTGGCTATTCGCTCACTGCTCTATCGCCGTTCAGTAGGGAAAGCCATCGCCAAGGAACAGAGACAAGCCATTCCAGGCCACGCTCTGTGTCCCCAGAAGAAGATGAGAGGAGAGACTTCAACATGGGGCCGAGCTGGCCGCGTGAGAAGGCGCACACGGGGAGCAGGGAGAGAGATGGGATGCGTCCTCCACCTGCCACTTGCTTCGTCATCTTCCCGAGCGAGGCGAGAAGGGCCGGGACCAGGCGTGGGACGGCGTGTCCGTGTCAGTCAGGGAGGAAACAGGATGGCCACTGGGGAAAACGTGAAGACAAATCAGATCAGTTTCACAATTTGGCAGCTTGCTCAGAGAATCTAATCGCAGAAAAGGTCTGTCAGGTTCCTGAAACACGTTCCAGTATATTTTTCTTCTAAGTTCGAGCTGATCTCTGCAAGATTATCTTACAGAATAATCATTTTTTAAGGGAAGTAGGTAGTCAGTTGTGGACAAAGATCTTTGAACTGCAAGATGAAAACTTCTTTGTTATCATGAAAGGAGAAAGTACAGGCATGCATTTGACAGGAGAATAAAGAGCAAAGGGAACAGTTGACAGCCATGCAGCTGTTTGGCACAAACGATATCCTACAGACATGAAAACTTCAGTTGTCCTACCGTGGACCAGGAGCATTGATTCAAAATATGCCCATCTTTATCTAGATTTAAATTCGAGGAACTAGTCAAATAACTAAACACAAAAGAACAAATTGGAATGCTATTGTTTCACTGCAATAAAGACTTGACTGATTTGACGAGTGACAACAAAAAACTTCACGAGCCGGCATACAGGAAGTAGAAGAAATTAAGACTTAATAAAGAACTGTAATTGATGTGCCGTGTGAATCAGAAGAAATTAAGATATAATTTGCAGGAAAAAGTACCTCTGATTAGTGAAACTAGGATTCTCCCGTAACATTAGAACTGTGAACCTGATGCTTTGGGATTCTCTTTATGTACCCTAAAGAATTGTTTTATAGGTCACCCAAAAGAGATTCTTGATTCCACAGCAGATGTTTCCACACCAATGTGTACATCGATGAACATTTTGTCTGCAAAAGAAGGCAAATAACAATTCTTCCCTTTTTTTTTTAGAAAGGAGTGGAAAAAGGACGTTAAACAGAATAAATTCAATTTGTTGTTATACTGCCTTTCCTTATTCAAGCTACAAGATAAAAAGCCTAAAAACTTGCCAGTAATGCTTTATTCTTTTGCACAATTCCTTCCTAAAGCTCATGGCTTCCTTCCTTTCTTAACAGGACCAATCCGTCTCTTCAACCAAAAATTAAGTTAACTATAAAATTGCTCCTTGAATCACCAACCCATGTCCTTGCGCTTCTTTCACTTGAGTTCACCAAACAAATATGATCATTTTTTTCTACCGCGTGTAGTAGCAATAAGTTCAGTTTAGGGATTTCATCTAGATGGAACTTCTATGGAGCCATTTTCAGTTCCAGTGCAGCTCCAGATGCTGACGTTGCCACAAGAACAACTGTAGCGATCTTATTATTAACATGCTTCTTCCTAATAAAATAGATGTGAATTCCTTTGCTTCCACTTAGCAGATGGAACATGGAACTGCAGTGAACAGGAGCATAAAGAATCAAAGAAGAATAAGTAGGGATAGCACACTAACAACCTTACAATGAACAATAAGTTTGCATAGAGGTAGAAAAAGGGAAGAGGACAATGCTCACTAGTATCATCTTTCACAGCTGCTCCATTTTTATAACTTGTTGATAGAGCTTTAGTTCACGGATTAATCTATTCTCATTTCCACTTTCTGATTTAACTATATACACACCTCAATTGTGACAATGAGCACCATCAGAGTGTCTCAACAAATCCATCTGTGATATGCTCCATGATACTCCTCCAAACCTGATATATTCTATCAGTCTCTGGATGCTGTGTGTCTCCCACTATGAATTTAAACTTGTCCATGCCCCGCAACACAACATAACTCCAACCAGGCTCCTTTCTTGATCCCTCCCTTTTCATCTCAGCTCTCACCTTTGCAGCTTCATCCCATAGTCCAGCAGAAGCATATACATTTGATAATGCTACCCTCCAGACATTACTATCCGGTTCCATAACAGACAGCTCCGCAGCTGCTCTTTTTGCCATTTCAACATTCCGATGAATAACACAAGCACCTAACAGTGACCCCCAAATGGACGGACCTGGTTCGATAGGCATCTCTTCAATGAATTTCTCTGCCTCAATAAGCTTTCCGCATCTCCCGAAGAGATCTACCACTGCAGCATAGTGCTCTATAGTTGGCTCAATTTCATAGTCCCTTTGCATGACTTTAAAGCACTCAAAGCCTTCCAATGGCAAACCCGAATGACCACAAGCTGAAATAACATTGACAAATGTTACAGCATTTGGTTTATGTGTTTGTGTAAGCCTGAGATTTTTGAATACTTGTAAAGCTGAAGCTCCCTTTCCATGGATCCCATAAATCGAAATAATCGAATTCCAAGAACCAAGGTCTCTTACATCCATCTCCTGGAAAATCTGGTTAGCGGAATTAACCCATCCTGACTTCCCATACATATCTATGAGAGCATTACAGACAAAAACATCCGAGTTGAACCCTGATTTGATGACTAAACCATGCAATATCTGCCCGTTCTCCAGTGAGGACATGATGGAACAAGCTTGTATCGAACTGATTACGGTTACAAAGTCTGGCATTAACTCACTTCCACTTGCAGCATGGAGCTGACTGAGGTAATCTAAGGATTCATCAGCATGATCGTTCTTCAGTAAACAGGAGATCATTGTGTTCCAAGACACAATATCTCTCTCCTCCATCCTTTGAAAAATAAAATGTGCTGACTCAATTTGCCCATGCTTTGCATACAAATCAATGATGGAGTTCTCTACAATGGTACAACGAAGGAAGCCCATCTTGAACACACGCCCATGAATGGCCTTGCCATGGTCCAAAGATCCTGTTTGGGTGCAACCATGGATAAGTGCCGCAATAAGATCAGGATCAAAACACTCATTCTCATTTGGCGAAAAGAATTGGTGGAAAACCTTCACACCCTCATCAAAAAATCCATTCTTGGCATACATTATGGCGAGAGACTTTGCAACAGGAATACTATGGTGGAGTTCCCACTTAATGAGGCAAGTATGAACAGCAGTAAACAAGCTTGGTCTTCCCAACAATGAGCAAGCCTGGATGATGCTCAACATCGTTACAATATTCGGCACGATGCCCTCTTCTAACATTTCAGCAAACAGAACCAGTGCATGCTCAAACATGCCGTGGAGAACGGAGCCTGATATGATGATACTCCAAGAAACCACATCCCTGGAACTCAAACCACCAACAAGCCTCTCAGCGTCCACGATAGACCCAGCCTTTGCGTACATATCGATCAAGGAGTTAGACACGAACACGTCATATGCAAACCCAGAGGCGACCAGGTGACCGTGAAACATTCTCCCCATCCTCTCGTCCGTCAGCATCCCACAAGCCCGCAAGACCGCTGCAGCCGTAAACTCATTGGGAGGAGGCGCTGTTTCCTCCGACAACATGTCCACGAAGACACCGATCGCGTCCGCCGCCGATCCGTTGAGGCAGTGCGCCGAGATGACGGTGGTCCAGGAAACGACATCTCTGCGGGGCATTCGGTCGAACAGGTCGAGTGCCCAGTCCAAGCGGCCGCATTTGGAGTAGGCGTCGAGGAGCGAGTTGGCGACGAAGAGGTGGGCGTGGAGTCCGGACTTGAGGAGAGCAGCGTGGGCGGACGCGGCGAGGTTGAGGTTTCTCCGGGCGGCGGAGAAGCCGATGAGGCGGACAGAGGCGGCGGAGTCGAGGAAGATGCTCCGTGGGTCGGAGAGATTTGGGAGGAGAGGAAGAGAAGAGAGGAGAGATGGAAGCGAAGAGACCATTTGGTCCGATGCCGCGGCTTACAACTGTACTTTCAAAGAAAGAAGGGAATTTTGAGTCATTCAATTTACCTCATATTATTTTACCGGTACAAATATTATTTCAAATTATCTCATATTTTATATTTAAGAAGGTTGCATGATTAAAGTTGACTAAGCTCCTATAATTTACCTTCTTCCACAGTGTTGTGTTGTTCCAGAGGAACCGCTAAAGCGACAATTTCACTTTTTATCATCCGTTTAAATATTTTCATATTCAAACTTTAATTTTGATTTAATTTTTTCCCATAAAATTCCTATTAAATTTTTTTTTTTAAAAAAACATAGTATTTATTTGGAACGGTCATAAAAGACCCCACCATTTTGGCAGTTACTTGAAATGGTCAGAAAATTATAATGCTCTAACAACCATCCAAATTCACTGCAGCAAGTTATAATTATTTTTTTTTCAGGCATTTTAAAAATGAAATATAAATTAAAAATTAAAAAATTTGAAATATGACAATCAATTACCTTTTAAAATATAATCGATCGCAAATAAGAACAAACAAAGATTTCCTTTCAGATTTCTGGGATTATTCACAGGGTTGATCCTTATTAATATATATTGCAGGCAACAAACTACAAAATGTGAACAATCTGCAACTAAAATCTCAGAAAACACATAATCTAATGCGAAACCTGAAAACATACGACACTAGACGACTGTTTACTTTCCTCAAGCACAAAAAAATACTTCAAAATTGTGAAGCACAAATGTTCCATACTTAAGAAGATGTAAATAAAATAGAAAAGAAATAAAAAGGTTTCTTACAAATGGTGATCATCATTCAGATCCGAACACAGAGTGAAGCTGGATATTGGGGGGAATGAAGCCTGGTCCGAGATCTCCAAACACTATCAGTCAGAGCTGAGATTAGTTATATATCTGGATACCCCGAGCCAGACAACATTCCCCTCAAAGGAAAGCTTCTTAGGATCTGATGATCATGGATGAAATCATTACCACAGAGAGACAGAGAGAGAGAGGGGAAGGAGGAGAAGGTGGTGGTGGAGGAGGAGGAAGAGGACAAACAGAATCAAGAGGGGATGGTTGGGGAAGGAAAGGAGTAAAGACAATATATATAAATAGGACAGTTGGCGAAGAGTCCTTATTCAATGCACACAATTCTAGCTCTGTTATTTTGTGATATGAAAGAATGAATGATTTCAATTACTTCAATCCTATGGCTCCTCTCACTGCAGTCATCTGTATGCTCCTGAACAGTGCCATTCCCCTCTTCGCCTCTTCTCGGAATCCGGATCCTCTATCGGATTCCCTCTCAACTGGGTAGCTCAAATACAGAGAAGTTTCTGCTTCGACAGACATGTACACCACCCTGCTCTGAATTCATTAATGGCTCGGCTCCAGAAATGTGTTCATTCTGATGCTAACTTTATTAGGCGCAGGACGTGGTGTCGCATTCCAGGCCTCCCTCGAGGATTTAATGCTGGTTCAGTTCATATATTTGAGGAGGGTTTCAGGACTTGGACAACGAGAGGTTGATCTGTAGGAGCAAGTTAAGAGTTCAAAGGCGTGCTTGGAGACGGTGTCAGTGCTCCTTTCCTCGCTTGGTTTCCTGGTTACACGGTTTAAGCATGCCCGGAAGAATGCCATTTCGTCAGGTATTAGGCGATGGAGGGGACGTGCGAGAGCATCTGCATTAACTGATCCCATAATGTAGAAACAATTATATACGTCATGTGTTTGCAGGATTCGAGAGGAGATGATGTGATGGCCACCCATCGATCGAGCGGGCCAACCTAAATATTTGAGCAAGAAAGCAGGTTTGCATGGGGCCTGAAGCAGGGACACTAACTGCACTACTTGCTGTGCAGTACTACACAGATGGTGAGATGGATAGATTTGAAAGTGCCGAGGGAGAAATGCTTTTTTAGAAATATTAACCATTATAAACACTTTTTTAGAAAAATGCTTTAAGTGAGTCAGTCCACCCTACTCAAGGAACTTAACTCTCCATTCCAGTACTCTCCTCACCTTTTATCAGTCCACCTACTCCAAGGCTTAGCTTTCCGATCTAGTGTTCTGTTTATCTCCAGTCAATCAACCCAATTCCATAGATTCATCTCCCAATCCAGTGCTATGCACATCTCTAGTCGATCCACTTGACTTTAGGAGTATAATTAGATTGTTTTAAGAAAAAAATCTAAAAAATAAATAAATAAGAAGGAAGGTAAACAATCATTTTTCCTTTCCAAGACTTTATTCCGAATACAACTCTTTCTTTATTTACATAAGTCAGAAGACTCTAAAGAGTGAAGTCTAAATTTTGAACGTCAATTTCCTCTCTTCTTCTTCTTTACATCTCTTCTAATTAAATCAGATAAACTTATTCTCCAATTAAAATTTTAGTTTCATCAATATATAAACATACGACGCAAGTTACCTATTTATCTGTATTTTTTTATTGTTAATATTCAATATTAATGTTAAATATTATATTAGAGTACAATATTTTGTAATTTTTCTTATAGATTTGAAAGAGTTTCAATAAATCATCCCAATTTTAATCATCATATAATAGATTATATTTATTATTTCAAGCACAAACTAAATTTTATTGTCTTTTCACAATTATTTTCACTGCTTGTTTTTTGTTTGTTGCTAGATTGTTGCTGGTTTTATGTGTTTTATTTTTATACTTAAAATTTATAGTACAAACATGTTTCCAAAGAAATATCAATTTGAGAGTCAGAAAATAAATAAAAGAAAAAGAGTGTTAACTATACTAGTTGTTATAACATTAACATAAAGAAGTTTTTCTAAATTAAAATTGATAAAATTACACTTGTATTCAACTATGTCTCAGGAAAGATTAAATGGTTAGGTAATTTTATGCATTGAAAATGAGATGTTAGTAAAACTTGATTTTGAGATCTTATTGATTGATACGGGTTATGGCGAGCGGGTTCAGGAGATGACATGAATATTAAAGTCAAGGTGAGGTGCGGTCAAAGTTAGGATAGGGTGATGTTTGTTATCTGGTTCTATTGCTCGCCCGTATCAAAATCCTGAAAGTGTGCTTGAGCGTTTCCTGAGCAAGATGTTCGAATGAGGTCGACTGGTTATAAACCCGATTGAACATAAGGTTGCCTGTGTGAGTTCGATCAGATAAAGCTCGGGCGAGCTTAAGGGTACTCAGCCTTATAAAACTCATAGCATACAATCTGTCGGGCGAAAACCGAGCGAACATAAGGCTGCCTATGTGTGCACTCGACAGGGGCAAAACCCGGGCAAGCTTAAGGGTACTCAGTCCTATAAAACTCATAGCATATGATCGGTCTGGTGAAGGACAAGTGAACATAAGGTTGCCTGTGTGTGCGCTCAACCAAACAAAGCCCCGACGAGCTTAAGGGTACTCGGCCTTATATATAAAACTCTTAGTATATGATCGGTCAGGCAAAGGCCGATTGAATATAAGGCTGCTTGTGTGTGCTCGACCGAGCAAAACCTGGGCGAGCTTAAGGATACTCACCTTATAAAACTCTTACCATACGATCAGTCGCGTGAAAGTCGAGCGAACATAAGGCTGCCTGTGTGTGCTCGACCGGGAAAAGCACAGGCGAGATTAAGGCTATTCAGCCTTATAAAACTCTTAGCATACGACCGGTCGGGCGAAGGCCGAGCGAACATATTTGCCCAACCGAATATAAGGCTGCCTATGTGTACACTTGACAGGGCAAAGCCCGGGTGACTTTTAGGATACTTAGCCTTATAAAACTCTTAGTGTACGATCGGTCGGGCGAAAATTGATCTAACATAATGCTTACTATGTGCACTCAACCGGGCAAAGCCCAGGCAAGCTTAAAGGCATTCAGCTTGATAAAACTCTCAGTATATGACCGGTTTAATAATCGGCCGAGATATATTTAACAGAAGATATTCTCAATATACGACCGGGTTAATAATCGGCTAAGATATATTCAACATAAGGTATTCTCAATATATGACTGGTTTAATAATGGGCTGAGATATATTCAACATAAGGTATCCTTAATATATGACCAGCTTAATGACCGACCAAGATATATTCAACAAAATGTATTCTCAATATGTTAGTGCAGGAAGCATCCGACGATCGAACTCTTATTTTGATAATGACAAAGGGATTCAAAGTTAAGTTGTATTGTTATCTAATGTGCTTGAATGAGGTTTCAGGAAAGTCCTAACTGCGGTTAGGCAGGTGGAAAATCCTAAGGGCGTTGTAACCTTAGGTCCTAGGGGGTGGTAACCCTAGGTGGAGGAAAATCCTAAGGTGCGACAACCTTAGGTCCT
>JBBMJZ010386722.1:0-15170 GCA_037833815.1 Zingiber zerumbet | reverse complement strand
TCTCAAAACTATATAAATGGAAGCAAGAAGGTTCAAAAGGCCTTATCCATTAATGAAAGGCAATGTATCGTATATGTTATTTTTTTTATTTTTTTTTTATTTTAGTAATTTAGATATTCAGTTTGAAGAGCTTATTAATTTTAAAAATGTTCGATTCAGCCGGATAGAAATTTAAAAATTTATTTAGATCCAAATAGTCAATGTTCTTTAAAATATTCAGGATGAGAACTTTTGGATTTAGGACGGATTTGAGTTGGAGAATTTTTTGATTGAAAATTTTCAGATAAGATTTGTATTAACCAGGTTGACTCCCGTTGAATTGGATTAACCTAAATTTAGGGTTTAATAAATTTTTTAAGACCAAATTAAATTATATTTTGAAAATCAAAATACTTTTATGTATATTAATATAGAGTATCAAGATAAAAGTAAAGAATTATAGAAGAAATAATTAAAAAATATATACAAATCTTTTTGAATTAGGTTTATTCGATTGGTCAGATTAATTTAGGATTTTGATTTATATTCGGGTTTGGATTGAGATTTTTTAAAAAAATATCTTTCCGATCCGATCCAAACTTTTGCTTAATCATACAAATAACACCCTTTTCCTAATTTTTAAGTATTTTTTTAAAAAATAATTTTAATAATATTTTAAAATTTTTAATTATTATTATTATTATTATTTAAAAAGATCTAATTCTTACTATTTAGTTAATTGTTTCTTATCACCATCCAAATGAATTACGTAAATAAATAATTCAAACTCTATTTAAAAAAAATAATTAGGTCAGGTAACGTTTAACTTGAAATTATTAATTCGGTCTTATGAAAATTATTTACTAATTATCAGAATAAATTAAAAAGTGTTCATGATGAATAACCTAAAAATTTAATATCTCTTAGTTACGTATTTTATTTGAAGAATTTTTTTTATAAAATATATTATAATTAAAAATTAAATTGTAAATATTTAAATGATAAATAAATATTTTTCCATAGGACACTCCGGAGACAATTTTAATTCAAACTCCATTCGAAATCTACTGTAGGAGTCTCGGCCCTAGGGCCATACTTTAAATTTCTTTTTAAGCACATGTGTATGTGGCCCATCTGTGTCCCCCACGAGCAACACACCTGCCTTAAACAACCGGTTGGTCACTTCATGATGAAAGACAAACCCCATCTAAAATCACTCCTTTTGTTTACCATTTCTCACCTAAAATAATTTAAATAAGGAATAAGTTAAAAAAAAAAAATCAATAATTTTTTATAATTATTTTATAGAATAGCCACCCTAATTCTAGTATTAAATTCCCCTTTTTAATATTTTTTTTGATTGATCCTCTACCAAAGTCGATGAGATGGAATGCTGGGATGTGACACTCCTGCTGACTATCTGTAGACTCCGCTCTGACCTACAACACAGATTACGTCAGTGCCAAGTTAGGGAAGGAGTCCCGGCATTAGCCCTCCGAAGCTTAAGTCAGTCACTGGTGATGATGTAGAGAGCGGATCAATAAGAATTAACACTGTAGAGCAAATAATGTTGCGTTGTGTACCTCCACTGATGCTTGGAGCCCCCCTTGATATAAAGCTCCTGTAGCGCGTGTGCACGCTTTCTAAGGCGAGTACACGCCCCAAAGTTCTCTGAAAAGACTTATTAGTAAAGTGTTCCTGACACGTTACCTTAGTAAGCCAAGTATATCTCTGAAATGACAGTCAAAGCTTCCACTGTACGATCTTCTGGTTGGTCATGCCGGCTGTCAGCGACACTAACTCCCAAAAGGATGTCGAGAGATAGCCTTTGCTGGGGCAAGCGGAGTGGCCGCTCGACCAGCACCTTACTACGCTTGTGCTGCGTCTGCTCGGCTGGTACTTCGCTGTGGTTGTACGATCCTGTTGTTGGGTCGAGCGAGATAGATGCTCGGTCAGGGTATCATGTTTTCTTGGCGTCCAACACCTTACTGAGCGTCGGTTGTTCGGCGCATCACCTAAGTCAGAGGTGGGGTCGAATGAGATACCTTCCCTCCTGGTAGGGCGACCTGATCGCCCGACCAGCTGGTACACTATCGTCGATCCAACCATATAGTCCCCGAACTTTGACCGTCTTAACTTTGACCTCTACCGTGATAACTATCCTCTGTTTGATGGACCCCTCCTTATCACCGCCTCCGTGATCTTATTATTTCACTCATAATTACTAATTATATTATCTTATGAAAAAGAAGTTTAAAAATTTAAGATATTTTTCAGAAAAAGGTAAATTTCACTGGGAAAATTGATTTTTTTTTAAATTTAGTATTTTTCTATAAAATCAAGTTAGTTATTACAATTAACTAACTTTCACCAAATAAACGGGTGGACACTTCAAATTACGGTGTATGAATATCAACAGCTAAAGCAAGCACGAGATGAAGAGCCACGTCATCCTCGAGGCAGCGCAGAAGAAAGGGACGTCTCAGTCAGTTCGCTGAATCCCAGATCTCCATTTCCATTTTTCTAATCCAAGAACGTCTTTTTCCTCCCAAAAATCTCGTTTTTGGACGTAGATTACTCGCAAAACTTCATCTTTCGCTCGGGTTTCGTCGATTTGCACAGCGACGAGGGGTTAAAATAATCAGAACAGGAGGGAAAAAGGCGGTAGCGATTCCTTGAAGCTGCAGCAAAATCCACGCTCTGTATCCGAATCCACTCTCCCTCTGCTGCAAAGATAAGTTTTTGGTCCTTCTGGATGAGTATTTCAACCTTTGCCCCATCTTCTCCGCAGTGAAAGAAAGAAAACTGGCGTGAGCTCTACCCTTTAGCCTAGGGTTTTTTGGCCTTCCTGTTTGGTTCGGCACATCGGCGTTTCCGTTTGATTCGGCTGGATTTTAACTATGGCGCTGTTTAGGAAGCTCTTTCACCGAAAGCCACCAGATGGGCTGCTGGAGATTTCCGAGAGGGTTTACGGTATGCTTCTGATGCCATCAAACCCCTTTTCTTATAGCAATGCTGCAAAATGAAGTGGTTATCGAAAATAATCTGATACATGTTTGTGCGATTTACTGCATTTGGTGTTTCTTTACTAGAGATTAAATCTTTTTGCTATCTGCATTTGGTTGATTCTAGGTCTGTAAATATATAGAATGTTCATGAACAATTAGATACTCGATTTAATAAGAACTCGTTATGTTCATTGAGAAGCAAGTTTGGATACTAGTGAACTTGGTTTTTTAATGTTCATATACATCGCTTGTAGATAAGTGATGACAAACTTATTGTTAACTTGTATAAAACTTGATTATGATCATATTTTTTAGTTTCATATGCTAATATATTAAAATATAATGTCTATCTTAAATATTTTATAATTTTATATCACCTATAATCTATTAAAAATGAGAAACTAATATACTTCATTTATTGGATCAACAAATTATAAGGACAATTGAGCTCAGTAAAAGCTCAAGATCGACTTAAACTCAATAAAACTTTTATCGAACAAACTTGAATAAGCTTGATATGAAAAATGAACAAGCTCGGCTCATCTTGGCTGCCTAGCTAATTATTTCTGACAAGCTTGTATGTTTGCTTCAATGCTTTAATGAAAATAACTTCAATCTGTCCATTTGCAGAAACTTGTCTAATTTCAACAGGGATAGTATCTCAAAATTCCCAAGTCATTTTTTTTCTTCAAATTATCTTTCACTCCAAGTTTTGGACGACCTATATTTGGGGTATAACTTCAACTTTAGATGTTAGCTTCAGAATCTAATCTTAGGCAAAAGTAACTTGTCTGTGAATAAGAAACACTTTTGAATGAATCTAACCTCAAATAGACTGGCTACATCCGTTCAATTTCTGTTGGAAGAAATTAGCTTCTGTTTAATAATTGCAGTGTTCGATCGTTGCTTCACAACTGATGTCTCCAAGGAAGATGAGTATAGGTTCTACATTGGAAGCATTGTGGCGCAACTTCAGGAACATTTCCTAGACACCTCTTTTATGGTGTTTAACTTCCGGGAGGGAGATAGCCAAAGTCAGATTTCCAGTATATTATCAGAGTATGAAATGACCGTGATGGACTATCCACGGCAATACGAAGGATGCCCATTGCTCTCCATGGAAATGATTCACCATTTCTTGAGGTCAAGTGAAAGTTGGCTCTCATTGTCTCGACAGAATGTCTTGTTGATGCATTGTGAGCTAGGTGGTTGGCCAGTTCTAGCATTTATGTTGGCTGCACTTCTAGTTTATCACAAACGGTATGCAGGAGAATGGAGGACGTTAGACATGATTTACAAGAAAGCCCCTCATGAGCTCATGCACTTGCTATTACCTTTAAATCCAGTGCCCTCCCAACTGAGATACTTGCACTATATTTCGAGAAGAAATACTGACTCAGAATGGCCTCCTCTTGATCGGGGTCTTACTTTGGACTGTGTTATTCTTAGGTTTATTCCAGATTTTTATGGAACAGGTGGATGCAGGCCATTATTCCAAATATATGGGCAGGATCCCTTTCTTGCTGCCGATCGGACTCCAAAAGTGCTATTCTCAACACCCAAAAAGAGCAAGTTAGTCCGCTTCTACAAACAGGTAATTTCTACAATTCAATGGACATGTGGCCTTTTTCAATTGAGTGATTTATAAGACCTGTTTCAGCATTCTGCTTATTTCTGCTCATGCAGGAAGATTGTGAACTTGTTAAAATTGATATACATTGTCATATTCAAGGAGATGTAGTGATAGAGTGCATCGGTTTGGAGGACGATCTAGAACACGAGGAGATGATGTTTAGAGTGATGTTCAATACTGCCTTTATTAGGTCTAACATTTTGATGCTAGACCGTGATGCGGTAGATATCTTGTGGGATGTCAAAGATCGGTTTCCAAAGAATTTCAGAGTTGAGGTCTGCTTTGCCTCGTATCGTTTGATGAGTTGGTCCAAATTTATGCTTGCAATAATTTTGTTTTCTGTTTTTTTTTGTTTGTGCATGAGCAGGTTCTCCTTTCAGAGATGGATACATCTAATTCACCACCATCTTTGGAGTCAATGAGCGTCGAGGAAAAGGGGGAGTTTCCAATTGAAACATTTTCTGAAGTGAAGGAAACAGTTAACAATTTGAATTGGCTGGAAACAAAACCAGATTCTGCGTCAGAAGTTCTTCAGCAGATTGCTTCTTCAAAGGCTCTTCGAGATAAGTTGGATGCAGTTTCTCCACCGAAATCTGGGAATGATGTTATTCTAACAGAATTAGGTCCAGATGTGCTGTGTGAGGAAGTCCTTTCTAGTGAAACCACAAGTTCAAGGTTATTATCCTCTTTCCCCAAGAGGTATTCTGTTCCACTCCACAAAATTTCTGATTCAAATGCAAAGAACAATATTGAAATGCATGGCCTCCAGATTCCAAAGAAACTTCCTTCTCAGATTAAAATAATATCCCAAAGAATTCCGGTATCTCGGTCAACTCCTACCTTTTCTTCTAATTCTATTCCGGGCTTCAATCCAACTGTTTCAAGGTATCATAGTGCATCATCAGATCTTGGAATTATGGCTCTGCTCGATGACCATACTTCTGATAGCTCTGAAGTTGCTCACACAACAAAGTTTGCTTCAGCACTCACAAGCATTTCAGCTTCTGGATCTACCGTTTCCTCTGATTCACGACAACTCCGATCATCATCATTATTAACGACTTCAGCAAGCTATGCAAAAGAAGGTTCACTGTCACCACAACGACTGTCATCAGCACCACAATCAACAACTTCAGCTAGCTATTCAACAAAAGACTCGCTAGCACCTACCCATTGCCCTCCACCTCAACCACTTAGAGTAACTTCATCGGAATCTTGTCCTGTTCCTCCTCCACCCCCACCAAAAGTGACTTCACTTGCTCGTCTACCTATCCCTTCTTCTCCTCCACCTCCACCACCGCTAACAAAAGTGACCTCACTTGTTCACACATCTGTCCCTTCTCCACCACCACCACCTCTTAATCGTGTGCATGCTACAAAAACTGAAGCTTGCGTCGGTCACAAACCACCATTTAAAAGCTCTAGCTTAGAAGTGCCACCATCACCTGCTTGGAAGGTATCAGAGTCACATGCTTCTGTTCTTACTATTCCTTCTCACCATAGACATTCTGTTCAATCACTAACATCAATTCCTTCTCCACCTCCTCCTCCTTTGAAAGGCACATCATCGTACCCTTCCTTTTCAGCCTTGAAAAAAACTGCTGCTTCATCAGTTGCACATCAGGTAGCCTCAGCGATCATAACAATTAAGACACCGCCCAACCCCCCTCCAGCACCTTTGATTACCTTGCTGAGTCCTAATACCGACATTTTGCCACTGAGAAATGGAATTGATACTTCTGTTCCTTCTCCACCACCTCCTCCATGCCCTATCTCAGCAGTTGCAATGTCAGCACTACCTCGACCACCTCACATATTATCAAACAATTCTGGTGGTTTTTCTGCCAAAATATCAGCTCCATCTGTACCACTTCCTCCT
Organism: Zingiber zerumbet; assembly: GCA_037833815.1. NCBI lineage: Eukaryota > Viridiplantae > Streptophyta > Magnoliopsida > Zingiberales > Zingiberaceae > Zingiber > Zingiber zerumbet. The sequence continues at coordinate 8,671 of JBBMJZ010386722.1, read as the reverse complement.
GCACCTCCAAATTCCTTGCAGAGCCTTAGTATTCCTAACTCTTCTGCAGCTAATGGAATTAACTCTGACGCAATACCTCCCCCTCCCCCTAGTGGCATCAGTGCTCCTTCATTAGAGGGGAAGGGACGGCTTCCTGCTAGAACTCCTAATTTCAGAAATTTGCAGCCTAGCCAGTCTTCATCAAAAAAGTCTAACTTGAAGCCATTGCATTGGATTAAAGTAGCACGAGCAGCACAAGGAAGCCTATGGGCTGAGTCACTAAACACAGATGAATTTTCTAAGTGCGGTTGTCCTTTCTTATCTTTCGACATCTTTACTTCTTTGAAATCTATCTCATACTAGCTTTTTGGTTGTGCTAGGTCACCAGAGTTTGATATGTCTGAATTGGAGAGTCTTTTTTCAGCAGCACTGCCAACACCTGATGCTCGAGGTGCAAGTTTCAGGGGTGGGCGTTCCACTGGCCCAAAATCTGACAAAGTTCATCTGGTAAATGAATGCTTCTTAATCTGACAAAGTTCATACCCAATTATAAGGAGCATAGTATGATTAATGAGCACAGATAAAATTCTACAGTCAATCTACACGATTTTAAAATTCTACACCTATTTAAAATCATTTTTTTTTGTGGAAAACAAAACTGGATTTTTTTCTTATCGTTTCACATTTTAATAGAATGTGATTTGGTTTAGAATTATATTTAAAATTAGAAATTTTAAATTGGAAGTCTGAGATTAGGAAGTTTAGATTTTATGATTTTGAAAGTTTTAAATTTATATTTTGAAATAGTCCAAACTCCGAACAAAAAGTAGAAAATTCATATTTCATTAGGATAAATTATTTAATTATTTTAGAGATTAGTCGTCTATGGACCAAATAATTAAGGAATAAGTCAAATAAGTTATATATCTATACACATATCTCATGTACCATTTTCTTCAATTTTAATTCTTCTGTGGATGCGAGTTCTCTAATTTTTTGTATGAGATATTGATCCTTCGTGTTGCAACAAAATGCCCTTTGAAGGCTTCTTGATACTTTTAGTGTACTGGCATACCTTTGTTGATAAGTCATACTTGCTGAATCTGTATGTGTTAGTACACCTTTGCACTACAAGCAAACACAACTTCTAATTGTTGTTATTTTTGAATAAATAATGTTTGATATATGTAATTATGAACAAGATATAAGCGATAAGTCATAGACAACCCATCTTTGAAACACACTTTTGTATTCTTTTATGCCTATAGCATTCTCGCATAGATGAGCATGTGAAGTGCTTTGAATGTGGTAAATACTAGCTTTAATATCTTTTACATGTGCTTGCAGATTGATCTCAGACGGGCTAATAATTGTGAAATCATGCTTACCAAGGTTAAGATGCCATTAAATGATTTAATGGTAAGTAGGTGACTGATGGTTGATTGTTTTAGTGGTGTTATTTCAAAACAACACATGGCACTTATCTTTTTCATGAAATCTTACTATCATGTTGTCGCTTGCCAATTTGTTTTGATATTTTACTCAGTAAATCATCAGGTAATTCATAATTGTCTAGGTGACGGACAAGTTGACAATTGCTGGTAAATTAATATGAATGATAATGGGAACAAAATCTTAGCTTGGTGTATTTTAAAAGCAATTTCTGATAGATACTTTAGAATCATCCTAAGGAATGAGCTTGCTGCTGAACATTTCTTTCCATTAATTTCTGGAAGCCGTTTATTGATGATCCTACACATTGTCATCTTTTTTACAGAGTTCGGTTCTCGCCCTTGATGATTCTGTTTTAGATGCTGACCAGCTGGATAACCTCATAAAGTTTTGCCCTACAAAGGAGGAAATGGAACTGCTCAAGGTACTATCTAAATCTGTTCATTTTTGACGGTTTTGGCATTCACAGGTTTCTTTGTTATTGCTAGCTCTTCTAGTTTTGACAATTTTTTCTTCTATTACTTCAAGTTGTCGTTACTTTTTTCCTATAATTTCAGGGTTACGATGGAGACAGAGAAAATTTAGGGAAATGTGAGCAGGTTAGTGTGCTCACCTGCTGCTGTTTATCCATTTAGTTTTTGGTAGAAGATAACATGCCCTTTCTGGACATAACTATTTGTCAAACTAATACAATCCATGTATTGTTCCATACCAACACATACAATCGACTGATCAGTCACTAGTCAACCTTAAGTTTCCCTTTGATTTCTCTACAAGTACCCTTTTGACTGGAGGAAATGATGTGTGAGGTTATATATCGAGTAATATAATTCTTTAACAGCTGTTGGAGAGCATATCTTCTTGATATAGGATGGGGTGCACAGTTTCTTGCTCGCCTTTGACGGTGAAATAAATTTTCTACTGTATCATTCGAAACGGTTGTCGAGATTTAAATCTTGGTTTACTGCAGAAGATGACTAAATTGATGTCGTATTAAGTTCTATTTTTCTTCTATGTCGTAGATGACTAAATTGATATTGTATTGAGTTTTGTTCGAACTTTGTGTTTAAGGCAGTTTTGATTTGTATGCTTACCATTCTCCTGATTTTGAAAAGTATTTCTTGGAGCTGATGAAAGTCCCTCGAGTGGAATCTAAGTTAAGAGTCTTCTCGTTTAAAATCCAGTTTCGCTCCCTGGTTCGTAATCACCTGCTTTGTTTATTTTGGATGAACTTTACCATGAGGCTTGGGATAAGTTTCTTGAAACTCTTCTTATAGGTTGCTGATCTTAAAGGCAACCTTAACATCGTCAATTCTGCTTCACAAGAGGTAAATCACCTTTCGTTTTTTTTTTCAGTTTACTTATCGCGGGACTAACCTAGTTTATGATTGCTCACTTTAATTCTCAGATCAGAAGTTCTGTCAAGTTGAAAAGAATCATGCAGACAATTCTGTGTTTGGGAAATGCATTAAACCAAGGAACCGCCAGGGGTGAGTCAAACTCGCGGAACATGGTTCTTTCAATTCCTTTGAATATCAATATCTTGATTCTTGACCTTTAATCTATCTCAAGGTCGTTGTTTCGCTTTGATTCTCGCCAAGAACTGTCCTTAGCCAACCAAAATTACAGATAAAAATAAAATAGATGAAAACACAAATTTCCTTCCCCTGCGTCTAACCGAAAAAATTGACAGTTACTGCCTCCCTGACATTTTGTAGTAGGAAACTTGTGTTTGATCGAACTTTTCTCCAGTGACTCCTGAGTGGAGGTCTTTCAAACTATGTAGAAAGATTAGTCCGAGTCAATTGGACAAGAATTCCATCGAGAACTTATGTTCGGGTGGATTCAGGATATTCATCAAATACATTCTCTCATTTTGCAGGTTCTGCAGTTGGATTCAGATTGGATAGCCTTCTCAAACTGACTGATACACGAGCACGTAACAACAAGATGACGCTTATGCATTATCTGTGCAAGGTACGTCATAGTCGTAAACTCGTAGCTATAGATATGCACATAAGCTAATCAATGCAACTGATGTCTTTAAACTTTGGGAAAAAGCTTTTGGATTAGTCATATACAAGACTCGTGTCGGCTTTGTTCGGTGGTAGAATGTCATAGTAAATTTATGTTTTCATACAGAGTTGAAGCTTCAAACTCGAATTCTCGCTATTTACAATTAAGTTAAATACATGGCTATTTACGATTCAGAATGCATGTTCGCAGGTTCTTGCAGAGAAGCTACCTGAACTTCTTGACTTTCCAAAAAATCTTGTTAGCTTGGAAGCTGCAGCAAAGGTATGTATGATTACTTGATTTCTGAAGTTGTTTATGATGCAGCATTTAGAACCTAACTCAATGTATCGGTATGTGTTTTGCAGATGCAGTTGAAGATTTTGGCCGAAGAGATGCAAGCGATAAACAAAGGTCTTGAGAAGGTCGAACAGGAGCTAACAGCATCTGAACACGATGGTCCTGTTTCACAAGGTTTCCGTGAGGTAATCATCCATGTCGTATAGCTACTTCACTCTATTGTTCAGCGATATGAAACTCGGAAGAACAGTGATTGTTTTCTCATCGCCTAAACTCTTTTTTGTTAGACGCTGAAGGAGTTTTTGGTTAGTGCCGAAGCAGAAGTTAGAGCCTTAATTTCTCTTTATTCGAATGTGGTATGCGATGTTATTGTTTACTATGTTCCGCAATTGAAACCCATGATTTGCTTGACAGTTTTTTTTTAAACTCATGCAGGGTAGGAATGCTGATGCATTAGCTCTTTACTTCGGAGAAGATCCCGCACGGTGTCCATTTGAGCAAGGTGACTAATACCCTGTTTCAGCTAAGCAATCACTACTCGAGTAACTCGAGTTTGTTTTTACATTCTCAACCGAAGAAGTTTCAGATATTGATTAGCAAATGTGATTACTTTTTTCGTATATTGATCATTTCTGTGCAGTTGTCTCGACGCTTCTCAACTTTGTTAAAATGTTCACGCGTGCCCATGAAGAGAACTGCAAACGACTAGAGTTGGAGAAGAAAAAGGCACAGAAAGAAGAAGTCGAGAAGCCAAAGATGTCTAATTCGAAGAAAGAGCAGATACGAAATAGTTGGTGCTTTCACCATTAGATCGCGCGAAATTCCTATTCACCTGAGGATGATCGAAGGGCAGGATTCCGATATAGAACATTACAAAGGTAACTATCTCAGTTCTACAAACTGAGTATGTAGTACATGGAGCTATCCTCGCGGCTGAAATCGTAAGTGATTTATCGTGTGCTAAGCTCGTTTAAATTGTGATGCGCTTGACCCAACTCTCGGTTTCCTCTTGCAGCTTCGCTACACAAAGGAAGAGCAAATCAGAATGCTTTGTCGGGCCGCCATGTACAGATTGCTAACCCAAACCTATCTGAGTTATGGTCACTTCAACAGGTTTTTGTTTGTCAAATATGATCATATAACATTTTCTCTCATCTTGTTTCACAAGTGATGATATAACAAATAAGTTTTGATATGTACTCTTCTAACAATGGGAGCAATGAACACTAAACATATGAATACATACGAGGATAAACCCTAAATGCGCATCGTATGATCGGTATCCCTTCTATTGACACAATCAAGAGACGGATGGCAGTTTCAAATATCGATTTAAGTAACAAATATTACAAACAAGACTTTAAAAATTTTCATTGTGAATAACAAGTAGACGCATTGATGTACATCAATGTAAAGGTCAACTTCGACAAACACACCATTGCTGTAACATTCTTTGCGAAACTCTCACTTGCAAGTTTGGATTCACAAAAAATGATCCACAAGAGCGATGACGGCGACAACAAAGCAGATGGGGATGGGATAGATTCAATTGTTTTTTGTTTCAAGATGTTTCGACCAATCTGACATTGCGCGGAAGCATAAATTCAGCAAAGACAGGATAATGAGACGACGGGTAGAAGCCATCGATATTGTTGTTCACAACCTCACAAGTTGCTGGCACCAATGAACGTCCTCGAAACAGAATCCAGTCGACGTGCAAATCTTGAGTCTGGCGATCCCAACATAAACAAAGAGCTCTGAATATCAGCTTTAGGAATTCTACCGCACCTTGCTTGTCGCCTGCAGTACGGTAATGTGTTTGAACTAGCTTATTGCTCCGGGAGCTGACTTAATACTTACAAATACTATCAAATGCGAGCAACGTGCGAAAATAGAGGAAAATATCGAGTGTAAAGTTACCTTTGAACCCGTGGTATGTGCGTATTAGAGACACATTTTTCCGAGCCCTAGCATTTGGCCAAGCATCTCTCATATCGCCGACAACTCCATGCTCTCTGCAATGATATCGAAAACAATACGCTAATGAGAACTTGAGCAATTTTAAAAACACATTTGTTTCTTTAACTGTCATAATCTTATGCAAGAGCAAATTAGCAGAAGAAATCCACCATAAACCTTCAGTTTGCAAAATAAAATTAAAAAGAACAAAAAACAATGCATTTCCTACATATGTAGATATTGCTAAAAATTAATGAAATGTCAGTTATGAAGTTCGTGGTGTAACATTCAACAGGGAAATTAGGATAGAAGTTGTTGATGGTGTAAAAGACGGCTAAACAAGTAGAATGTTTACGAGTCAGTAATGAATATTTCTACTGAAGATCATCCACTCGATCAGTTTGAAAAGTTGCAACCGATTTAAGATACTTGAATATTTATTTTGCTCTGTGATTTACCTGGATCTTCCTAGCAAAAAACGCCCCGTAGTTGATTCCTTTTGACTGTTAAATCCTCCACAATAAATGACAGGCAAGTTTGGCGGCAAAGAGGCTATGTGCTGCCATGTGAGTAAAGCACTTCTTCTACGTGCACGTGGACTGAATTCGTCGAGGTTGGTATTAACAATCTGGAAACTGAATCCTGGTGGTTCTACTCTCTTAAGTTGAAATGTGTGTGAATCAAGTCAAAGAAACAAATAAGAAATAGCATTTAGAGTCTACAAGAAAAAATCTACTATTCAAAGTTGTTCGGTAAGAACAAATATGATAGGATATAGCCCATGTAGCAATGGATGGCACTGTAGCTCCCCACGATATGCTTCCTGGAACAGAAGGTGATTCTGACAACCAGAATGTACCGCCTTCAAGAAGCTCAACCTTCATGAATTCAAAGAGATTGTACACAAATACATGACAATCGAAAGTTCGAGAATATAATAGTCTGTGAAGAGTTTTGTAGAAAAAGATAATGAAGGTTTTAGTACCTTCTCCTTGTCATAGAAGATTGTGCAATACTCATCTGTGGTATCTTGAGATCCTTTCCTTGAAATACCAAATTGTTCGTATGCTGGAGATTGATAGAGATTAGTCAGATAGTTGGAAAAGGATTGTTGCTACAAACTGATCTCGGATTCAAAAATGTGTGATCAAATAGCACAAATTTTCCAGCAATTGTTAGGCTGCATTCGGTAGAATGGTGAAGAATTGTGAAAATTTAGATCTATCTTAGAAAACCATGGGGGTGAACAAGATTTCTCAAGGAAAACCTTTTTTTCTCAGAAATACCTCTGTTGTTCATCATTCTGAAAATGAAATATTTTATCAGACATTCAAGACCTTGGCACTGTCTTTCCCTTACGAAATACCTTTTTATCCGCCTATTCTGTCCATTGTTTCTTCACTGCTAACCCTTAACATGAAACTAAACTTTCAAAACGTTATACTGCACAGCTTTCAATGGAAGGCTTATGACAGACCATTCATTTATTCGAGCATGATGGTCGTGCATTTGTTCACATTGCCAATACACTGTGGCAAAAAATATTTGAATCTAAATAGACAAACAAATGAAGTAAAAGAAAAAGTGCATATGCTCACACCATGATTCACTACGAACAAATGGAATAAAAAAAATTGGATTCCTCATGCCACACCAGTTCACACAAGAACATAGAAAAGAGAACAATTGAAATATGGGAATGGTGCTACTACAAAGAAGCAGCTTCTGAGTTAAAACCACATATAACTCATTTTATGAAAGCAAGATGATGAGAAAGAACATGTCCACTGCAGCAGTGAATGTTCTTAGGCATCACAACACATACAAAAAGTAATAGGGCATTCGATAGAAGATTACTATGAAAGCACAATACGACATCAAATGAACTACAATTCATAATCACATAAAAGTATATTTTGACACAACAATCTGATACTGACAATTTAGCGGTAAGGTGATTACCAGGTAAACACTGCTGAAAATACTCCAGCTGCCACTTTAAGCCTACAATAAAATCAACATAGAAAAAAAAACAGTTCAGAAAATCTTCACTGAAAAGGAAAGAGATCAGCACTTAGATCTGCAGATATCTACAAAGAACTCACCTTGCTGAGTGCAAAGAATGGTCGGGGAGTAGTTAGTGATCACACTTACGCAAAGATCCTTCCGCTTCTCCCACGAATTAGGGCTATCGCTCGGAAGATCCCCTTCGTGGAGATTAAAGGTCATAACCGAGATCGACACACTCATCTCTTTCCACAGGCTTATCTGCCTACTCCCAATTACGAGATTCTAACCGAAGAAAAGGGGAAGAAAACAGTGGTCCAAAAGGCAAAAGCAGCAGCATAGATTCCAACTAAATGAGCTCGGAAACACGGATCACATCAAAGATGACATCTTTGGAACCTTACACGATCAGAAATCACAACTTTGCTGGAAAGATCGATCCTTGGAAGCAAAAGAGGAGAGGGATTAGGGAATCGGAGCGGAGAGGGGAGGCGAAGCTGGAGACGAGACCAAATCACGAACAGAGCTTTGTTTTGTCGGTGCTGGAGAACGAGAACAGATCTGAACCGTCCAGCTGTGCTGATGAGGGACGGCGTCACCGTCCGTTCCGATGACTATGAGTCAAACGTAGAGGACGTTTTATCCTGCGTGGACCGGTAAATTGGACCGAGTTAATTGGCAGTTCATTTCCATGCTAGGGTCGTAAATGAACCAAGTCGCTCATGAAGCTATTCGACGCTCGATTTGATAAAAACTCATTTGAGTTCATTTAATGAGGCTCGTTAAGATAAACAAACCAAGCTCAAGCTTCTCAATACTCGGCTCGTTAGCTCGTGAACACGTTCGTTAAGCTCATGAATTAACTTTTAAATAAAAAAAAATTAGGAGTGGTAATTTCTAACCCGACACGAAAACACGACCCGAACCGAACACGAAAAAAATCATATTTGGGTAAGGTCTT
>JBBMJZ010386708.1:0-15174 GCA_037833815.1 Zingiber zerumbet | reverse complement strand
ACCTCATAATGTAATTGGATTACATAGTATTTGGTTTGTAATCCAGATTACAAAACTTCACTACCTTTGGTAATCGAGATTACATTACATTACAAGTTTAAAGCTAAACCAAACAAAATAATCAGCCTTGTAATGTAATCTTGATTAGATTACAAGGCAGATTACACCCTACCAAACGTAGCCATAGTAGAGATAATTTAAATTGACTTAATTAAACTTTAATAACATTATATATATATATATATAACCTCTGATGGATATTTTGCGAGGATCAGGGCAATAACAGGCGTAGAAAGAAAGACAACATAGTCTTTGGTAAGAAGTAGGGCTTGATCAGGAGCTACAAGGAAATTGAGTCTTAAAATTAAGTGTATATTCTTATGGGGAGAGGTCGAACCCATAGTTGATTAAGAGTAATGGCGTACTAAAAGTGCCACGGTTTCTATAAAAGCGTAATTGAACATTGTTGACGAATTTATTGCAAGTGCCATCAAATTGTGTACTAACCAATGGAGTATTGGTTTGTTTAATTGAAGTGGCTGGTAGAAAAGTAAGTAGAAGAACTTCATCAATAGTTGAGTTAGTGGCTCCATTATCGGAAAAGCATGAAGCGTGAGTTCATGTCCTTGAGCATTTAAAAGACATTGAATCCGAATATCAACAGATCTTCCTGAAGCTGGGGTTTTTTATAAAAACCAAGTCAGTGTCCTCAGCACCCTCCCAGATAAGAAGGCCTTTACCTTTTAGGTGAACCTTTGATGTTATGGACATTCATAAGTTAGCAATCTCTGCTTCCAGTAGATTGATTTGTGTTTCTAGAACAGATGCTCTAGTTTCGAGTAGTAGATTTCTAGTACTTCCTCAAACAGAGTGAACCGGTGGGATTGTAATATCAAAAATCTGTTTTAGACAAACAAATTTGCTTCTTACAAAGTTAAACAAGGAATATTATCTGTTCCTTCTCAGAGTATCCAATCATGAGGACAATCTCTTCGGTCAGATCGTAAGTTTGTCATATTTCGAGGAATAAATTGAGAATACATGAACTCAAGATCACTAGATTGTATCTGATCTAGCTGATCTTCTAATTCCTTAAAATCATGTTGAAATGAGGAAGTTGTTACTCCTTATTTCTCAGTTAACCCATAGGGATTAGAAATAAAGGAATTGGCTAGTGTATAGTCAGAAGAAAGAATTTCTTCCATATCTTCTACCGAAATAATAGAGTATAGAAGAGACATCTGAGACATTAGATTGTACTTCTACTAAGTCTAAGTTAGTGCGGCTAACTAATTCGGCTTCTTTAGTATATAAGTTTGTCCTATTGGGAAGATAGATGACTTGGTTTATTATAGGCAAAACATGTTATTGTGTTTGCACAAGTCTTTATAGGTTTGAATTTTCTAACATGGTTTTCTTTATTCAGATAAGGCTTCTTAGCCTTGTTCTTTCTCAAATATTAAGTTGTTTTTGGCTTACACCTTGGTTATGAGTGATCATAGGTCTTCTCCTTCTTTGTCGGTTTATAGAACCATATTGTTGAGGAGTATATATATTTGGCTATAGAAATTATATTGTCCGTTTTTAATTGTTTTTTTTTATCATATATAGGTACATTTTTCTTTAAGTTTGGTGATGATATGTTATATCCTAACTCCTATGTTATCAAAGAGTAGAGGAACATTCATATCTGTATAGGACTTATGGATTTCTTTTCCTAAGTCTCCAAGTAGTTTAAGTTTACTGAACAATCTTTCTCCTAAGGTTGAATTGTAGTGATTTCCTCTAATGTAAGTGCTAAGAAGTCATTAAAAAAGACTTATGTCCAATTCTAACTAAATAGTTGGAGTTGTTCTAAATCTCTCATTGCCTCTTTCTGTCTCAAATCTAATCTTGTGTTTGCATCCCTAGTTGTTAAAAGTCTATGGACGGTATAACAAAAATTATGTTATTGCCTTGAGAGGCAATTCTTGTGACTTCGTTTGGGAATTTCAATTTAAAAGCATCCCAAGCTGCTCTAGTTACGTCTCCGGCAATAATAAACTCACCTCACCATAAAAGCGCAAGACTTAAGATACATTAACAGGGAAACTGAAGAATGTGTTATGCATATCAAACAGTTAGTAAACCTTGGAACAATCTAAAGATCTTCTTCTAGACATAGGAGTCCAATCTTTATAGGCAATAAGGAGTCGGAAAAAAACGTGGACAATCTAGAATAATTTTTAATTATAAACGGCTAAATGATAATTGTCAAGAAGACGTTATAAAATCCCAGATAAGGATCAACTTATAAACAAAATACAAAACTTAAAATGGTACTCTAAATTTGATATGAAATTAGGATTTTGGCAAGTTAGGATGCATTCTAATTCTATCGAATGGACAACCTTCTCATTCCCATAAGGACATTTTTAATGACTAGTGATGTCATTCGGACTTAAGGTCACACTTCAAATCTTTTAAAGAAAGATAGATGATATTTTTAGAAGCATTTTTATGTTTACATGTGTTTATATTGATGCCTTACTATTTTCAAAAACAAAGGAAGAACACCATGCCCATTTACACATAATTCACTTTAATTGAACAATATAGATTGATATTTTCTCATTAAAAAAATGAAATTGGTCACCAAACATAGAATTTCTCGGAGAGACAAGGAAAAATTACACTTCAATCTTATATTACTTCAAATTACTTACTTTTCTAGATAAAATGGAAAACACTAAAACTCTTAGAGCATTCCTTGGACTTCTTAATTATGCTAGACACTCTCTAAAAGATATAGGAAAAATTAGTGAACCTTTATATAATAAAACCTCAATAAATGGTCAAATATACTTTAACCAACAAGACATTGACCTGGTCAAATAAATAAAAAATATGGTTAAGACTATTTCAGTGTTAACTCTATCACTTGATTCAGACTATATGATAATTGAAATAGATGGATGTGAATCAGGATGGGGAGGTGTTTTATTTAGAAAAATTTTAAAATATGATCCAAAAACATTGTTAAGTAATATGTAGATACGCTTATGGAAAATACAAAGAAAGGGGGCATTTGACTTCTTTAGACTATGAAATTTTAGTGGTAATTTATTGTCTTGACACCTTTATGCTCTCCGTCTACAATAGACAAGAAATTACCATAAGAACTACTGCGAAACAATTGTTAAATACAGTTAGCAAACAAAAGGGAAAGAGTCTTAAGTACAAAAGGATAGCTTAAATTTACTGATACAATTATAAATTAAGGATTAAAAATCCAATGGGAGCACATCAAGGGACAGATACTTTACCTAGACTTTTGCATTAAAATATTACATTATTTTATTGCAGGACTTGTGGATAGGCAAAAGAAAATAAGAACTTTTGCAATGAAAACTATGAAGTTCGGTAATCAAGAATTTCGGTAGTTCACAAGACAAGAAGACCAATTTCATTTTGACTCCCAGACAAAACTTGATACTATACAAAATTGTCTAATTGATAATATTTGGAATATGCCTACAATTTAGGGGAGTTCTACTATGATTGGGAAGTAGTAGACTGTCATCCAAGGGTGTGAAAAACCTCCTTACAAAGAATTTTACTCTTTAGATGATGCTTTTATTACTGTTAGGGTAAAAGTAGGTCCTAATTTCTTTATCAGCACTGATGGAAATGTCCAACCAGCAAAAACTTATTTACAAGCAACCAGCTCTCAACCAGGATAACTAAGCCTCTCTCACAAGATAGACTGCAACTTAACTTTGGCAGAACTCAAAGCCAAGGCCGAAGTTACTCTAGAATGAATGGTCTCAGAAAGAATTCTTATGGGATTACCCAACACTATACCAGAATATTTCCACACATTCACATCATGACAGAACACTTGACTTTCCAAATTTTCTTAGATTCATGTGAGCTACTCAAAATGCTCCATGAAAATCCACCGGCAGGCATTTCAGTGGTCTATGAAGCAGAATTTAGCTACAAATTGAAGTGCCAAAAAGTCTATAAAACTTGTGAAAATTCTGTTAACTTTAGCTGCCAATGTGGCGAACATTGACTATGAGAAATTTGTTCTGCACAAATTCAAAGGAAGGTTAATTACTCCTTTCACACTTATGGACTCTGGATTGCTGCATTAACTCTGGGTACATGTCTTGGACTCTATTCAAGACTTCCCGAAAACCTTGGGCACCATTTTAGTCTATGCTCTTGAATCAGAAACTTTTTCTATCTCTCCTCTTGAGTGGATAAACTTGAAGATTGAACCAACAAGACACTTAATTCGGATGAATGTTCATGAAGTCAATGGTCTACATTTAGAACTAGAAGATTATCCGTCTAATCCAATCTAGAATGAGCAGCACTTATAGAACTAGTTGACCAATTAAAATATTGGCGAGCTTTAGTCTAGGGAAGCAATTGGTTATGGGACTGACATCATGACCCTGTAGAGTATCATCTGACAGAGAAACATATACTGAAAAAATTTATTAGCCTAGAAATATGGGAACCATATTCTTTTTCTTTCATTTCACTACCCAACACAATGCTTTGTGTCACCATTGCAAGAAGAAAAATGAACAGGAGATCTCTAAAAGATTGTCCAGTTCAGCAAGAGTAGCCAATGCCTACTTGGCTAGAGTTGCCTGCTCACACAGAGCTACTAGCTCCCAGGCACCTTCACTAGATTCTGTTGGTGAACAAAATCTTGAGAACATGATGGAGACGTAAGCACCAGATGTCACAACAATGACGGATAGAAGCACTACTGACATAAGCAATGACGTCACAACAACTTCAAAAATGTAAACGACGGATAGAAGCACTACTTTTGAAAGATACTTAGTGGATTCTCCACTCACACAATACACTTAGTGGACACTCACTCAGCTATGCAGCCAGGATGAAAAAAGTTTGGCGTCCGAAGTAGCCAAGTCTCTTTATAAATAGACCTAAGTATAGAAGGGCAAAGATATAGAAGAAAGATAGCAAGTGTGCAAGTTTGTTTTCTTGTGCATAGTTTCTATAAGTGTTTTGTGCAAGGTTTCTATATTGTAAGTAATTTCCTTCTGTAATTCCCTTCGGTAATTTCTTTTTAGACTATTATGTGTGTAACCTCCTAAAAGTTTAAAATCATAATAATTTCCTTATGATGGCGTAAAAACTTTTTCTAGGTCAAAGAAAGGATCTGCCTTCTTGAATTTAATTTTATAAATCTTCCTCAGTTCTTCTCCAAGTAACATTGTTGTGAATGGTAACTGTATAAGGAAGAACAGTACGCTGCCCATATAAAATCTGTGCTTGTTGAGTAAGACAAGAAGGCGATCAGCCTAAGACCTAAAAGTAGCCGGGGATATGACTCTAACAGTTAGTTCCTTTATAGGTGAGGTTCATCAGAAGAAAGTAAACATTGGGTAAGAACAGCATCCTTTCTACTATGATGTAGCTCCTTTAAAACTACAAAAACCAAAATTCAGCTAATCAGATCTCAAGAACCACACTCAAGAGCACAACCAAGCACAACCATACCACTGGTATCACTTTAAATATTGGTTCTTGAGATTGAATTTTGGTTTTTGTAGTTTTAGAAGAGCTAGTCAGAGTAGAAAGGATGTTGTTCTTATCCTAGTGTTTTCTTTCTTCCGGTGCGCCTCACCCCTAAAAGAACTAACAGGAACTAACAGTTGAGTCATAACCCCAACTACTTTCAGGTCTTAGGCTGATCGCCTTCCTGCCTTACGTAGCTAGCATAGGTCTTATACTGTCGGGGACTGTTCTTATACAGTTATCGTTCACAATAGCGTTACTTGGATAAGGATTGAGGAAGATTCATAAAACTAGATTCAAGAAGAAGGCAAAGCCTTTCTTTGACCTAGAAAAAGTTTTTAAGACGCCATCAGGAAATTATTATGATTTGAAACATCTTAGGAGGTTACACACATAATAGTCTAAAAGGAAATTGCCGAAGGGAATTGCAAAAGGAAATTACTTACAATACAAAAACCATACACAAAACACTTATAGAAACGGTGCACACGAAAACAAACTTGCAAACTTGCTATCTTTCTTCTATATCCTTACCCTTCTATACTTAGGTCTATTTATAGAGAGACTTGGCTACTTCGGATGCCAAACTTTTTTTCATTCGGGCTGCATAGTTGAGTGGAGTGTCCACTAAGTGTGTGAGTGGAGTATGCACTAAGTAAAGAATCTTTCGGAAGTAGTGCTTCTATCCGTCATTGCTTACGTTTTTGAAGTTGTTGTGACATCATTGCTTACGTCTATAGTGCTTCTATCCATCATTGCTTACGTTCTTGAAGTTGTTGTGATGTCATTGCTTATGTTTGTCATGTCAGTGCTTACGTCTCCATCATGTTCTCAAGATTTTGTCACCAACAAAATATAGTGAAGGTGCTCAGGAGCTAGTAGCTCTGGGTGAGCATGCAGCTCTGGCCAAGTTACGTTTTTGAAGGTCTTGAAGGTCTGGGTGAGCATGCAACTCTTGCACAAAATCTAGTGAAGGTCTCGATTACATTTTTGAAGGTATTGTCTGCTCTTGTTGAGCTAGCCAATCCTTTAGAGATCCATTGTTCTTTTTTCTTCTTGTAGCGGTGACACAAAGCATTGTGTTGGGTAGTGAAATGGAAGGAAAAGAATATAGTTCACATATCTCTAGGCCAATAAATTTTTTTAGTATACGCTTCTCCTGTTAAATGAAACTCTATAGGGTCATGATATCGGTCTCATAACCAATTGCTTCCTTGGACTGAAGCTCGTTGATATTTTAAGAAAAGTCGCACCTCAATATTAGAGCAAAAGGTGATAACGCTCATCTTAGGCCCCTAGTATTGAATGTCCTCCCGCTAGATACAAGCAGGTAAATCACGGGGGGTATTTTTGCCCAGCACAATGGCCCTTAGGCACCCAACGGGACATTTAGGAATTGACTCCAAGACCTATTGGAGTAATCACCCATGTAGTTACCAATTGTGCCCACCTGGAGGCAAGTCACACCTCAATATGATAATATGGGAGTACAAGTAAAGTCAGGCCCAAAACAACTTATTACTTGAGAAAGAGCAAGGCAAAGAAGCCTTATCTAAATAAAGACAAACACATTAGAAAATTTAAACCGAAGAAGACATATGCTAATACCAAAACCTGTCTATAATTGTCCATAATGAACCTAGACATTATCTTCTGCATGTCAAACAGAAAAAACTTGTATACTCAAGAAGCCAAATTAGAGTCTTACACTAATTTAGACCTAGTAGAAGTTTAATTTAATGTCTCAGACGCTTCTTCTATTTATTCCATTATCTCCGTAGATGGCATGGAAGAAGTACCATCTTCCTCAGATTACAAGTTGATTAATTCTTTTCTCAATACCCCTTACCGGTTAGCTGATAAGTATAGAATTCCTATTTGTGACTTCCGGCAAGAATTAGATGACCAAACAGATCACTTGGACAATTTACTATATGACGATCTGGACCTCATGTTTCCTCAGTTCATACCTCAAACTAACAGAAGTAAGATCCAAACTACGTGAATGCCCTCATGATTGGAACCTGAAAACAGGATTAGATAATGTTCCCTGTTTTCTTTACGGATTTTATCTGGGCATGGATAAAAGAGGAACATGCATACTCTGTAGAAAACAAGTTTGTAACCTATGCCTACAACAAACATTTGAGATTACAATACCCCCTACTCATCTGATACGCAGAAGCACAAGAAATGTGCTCCTTGAAATGAGAGTCTGTTTTAGAAACTAGACTTAATATGATAGAAGCTTAGCTTGCAAGTCTTGAGCAAAACCCCTACCTGACAACTGAGGAAAAAGACTCGTGATACAAGAACCTACCCCCGATACTGATATGGTTTTTATTAAAACCCCCAATATTTGTAATACTAGACAAACAATTGATATACGAGTTTGGTCAATATACATGGCAATGAATTCACACAACATGTTTTCCTTGATAGTGGAGCTACTAATTCCACCATCGATGAATACACCATTCTCGCTTTTCTACTCTGACCTAGCTCCTCTAAAACTACAAAAATCAAAATTCAGCCTGATCAAATCCCAAGAACCACAATCAAGAGCACAACCAAGGACAACCACCCACTAATATCACTGGTATCACCTTAAATATGGCTCAACTATTAGTTCCTTTACAGGTGAGGCTTACCGGAAGAAAGTAAACACTAGGATAAGAACGACATCCTTTCTACTCTGACCTAGCTCTAAAATTACAAAAATCAAAATTCAGCTGATCAGATCTCACAAACCACACTCAAGAGCACAACCAAGGACAACCACCCACTAATACCACTGGTATCACCTTAAATATTACCATTGGTATCACCTAGCCATCTAGCCACTTTCCTTCACGGTCTTAACAGACCTTGGTATTGATCCTACAATGGCCAAGAAGCCTAAATTTTATATTTTAAGTGGGGTTTGCTTTTAAAGAACTCTGAATCTTGATACCTCTAGACTTCCCATCACCTTGTAATGCTCTCCGATTAAGTAGATAGTGAAAGAACCCGAGAACACATGAAGTTTACTGACTCAAGGTAGGGTGTAGAAAATTTACATTTTAGGATGCTGGAGACCCCAGATCAAGTGTCTGATGCTAGAATCTTACCTCAAGGAAGAGTCTGCTAACAGATTCAAAGAGGAAGCTCATAGTGGGGTAGATGATAGCAAGGCTCCAGGAAGAAGGAAACTGACCTGTCATAACTGCTCTATTATGCAGACTATCTTATAAACCACTTCTGAATGCTATAATTTCAAGCCACAAAAGAGAACCAATTTCTTAGAGAAAGCATGAGATCCTGGCGAGTGTAGAACACAGGCTGAGAATCCTGCTGAACTAAGGGACACTACCATCTCCATAGACAAGCCTTGTGCATATCCATTACCCTGACGTCACCAAGAGCACGGAGGTGTAATACCTTGTCAAATTGATCAAGCAACTGATACCGATATCTTACAATTTTCGACCAGATAAGATATTTGGATGCCTTTAGGAAGCCATTCACATCAATTCCAACCAATTTAACTAAGAATTTATTTGTCATCAGTTAATATGTTCCTTATTCACTGTTGCAGTTATTACTAGACCTAATATACTGAATAATAATGCTTTATTTAATTTACTTGTTCATAAAATCCCACACATGAATACTAGATGGATATTATGATATTAACATATTAAAATTGCCTTAAAGGATAGTCCAGTGCATGAAACTCCCACCAATGCAGTCGAACCACATTAGGTCTATTGTATGTAGCTTTACCTTGCATTGTAAGAGACTTTCTGCGATTTGAACCTGTGACCATAAGGTCACACGACAGTAACTTTACCATCTGCCAAGACTCCCCTTCAAGGATCAAAATTGCCTAGAAGGAATATTATGAAATCTAATTATAAATACTATTAATATCAAGGATTTATTTCTGATTTTATATTGATTAATAGTATATACAATTAGAGGGGACTACTTAGTAGGTAATTTTTTATACCTTTTCCTTGTAACAAAAGGATTGAAAATATTTGATATTACTAAAGCTATAGTTATCATGGTCATCATAATCATTCAAGTTGTGGTTGTCCAACTATTTGGGATAAGCTACGTTAAGTTTTTCCTCTACAAATTCCATCACTAGTAATATTCAAATCAATTGTCATTTTAGTTATATTGAGTAATGTTTTCTTCAGGGTCTCTCTCTGATTCATGTAGCTTCCACTCTAATAGATTCTAATTATACAATTTATTAGTCACTTCCCATGTTCACATCATCTAAAATTATCTGATTTTTATCATTGATTGAAACTACACCTTGTTGCACTTGGATATCAATATTTTTTTAGATTTTTTTATTTATTTATCATTTCTAGCTATCTGAATATTCACCTTAGCATTCTCGCCTCTCTCATTTCTAGTTTTTATTTAGGGTTGAGGGTGTCATACCACAGTCATCTACAATTATCTGTCTCTTTTGATTTTAAATATTTCATTTCTAATATTTTTCTTTGCAATTCAGCTTCATATTTAATTTAATTTTCACCACGATCAATTATTACTATGAGTATGGTTGTGAGTTCGCTGTAGAAGGCAAGAGAGAACTAGTCACATTGGGACTAATGTTAAGCTAAAAGCACAAAGATTTAAACTCAAAGGGGAAATTACATATTGTAGATCTATTTATCAAATTATTCAAAATTTATTGTTTTTGAGTTATGTTGCAACCTATTAGCAAAATGAATCTCTGATTTTAGATTTATTTTCTTTTTCTAGTTGAAATGGATGTTAGAGATAAGCTTTGCATTTAAATTTTGAGAAAGTAGATCTGTTTGTTTCTTCCATGTCTCATTTAAACTTTGTTCACTCTTATTTTTGAAGACTTTTGTGTGCATCTTTCTCTAGGTTATAAATCATCTTCCATACGATGAGAAAGCAGATGTCTTTAGCTTTGGTATTGTGCTTTGGGAGCTCACAACATCGAAGGTGAAAACCTTTACATTTTAACTTTCTTTTTTGATTCAAGTTGAGAATGTCATCAGTAGTACCATATTCTATGTAGAGGATACTGATGTGTTGATTTGCAGATCCCATATGAGAACATGACACCTCTGCAAGCTGCCCTAGCAGTGAGACAGGTATTCACGGGTTGAAATGAATTTTGCTGATCAATTCGCATATATGACATGAAATCAAGCTAAAATTACCTATTCACGCACCATACTAACTATTTTTCCAAGGGGAAAACAGTTTTGTTCAACAATGATGTTATACCATGTAGAGGCTTTCCTTATCCGCTATCACTATCAGGGTCATCGTCCTGAAATCCCCGAGACCACGCATCCTAGATTGTCTGACTTAATGAGGAGATGCTGGGAGGGCATTCCTACGGACAGGCCTACATTCTCAGAAATAGTGGTCGAACTTGAAGAACTTCTCGAACAGGTAAGGTAATAAATTTTGAAAATCTTTGTGAAAGGGATTTACTACCCCCCATAGACATGTGCAAGTGGAAGAATAGACTTATGCTATCTCCAAACATACAATAAAGCTGGCATGTAAAGTATCATTTATGATGTAAAGG
The DNA here is from genome assembly GCA_037833815.1 of Zingiber zerumbet. Lineage (NCBI taxonomy): Eukaryota > Viridiplantae > Streptophyta > Magnoliopsida > Zingiberales > Zingiberaceae > Zingiber > Zingiber zerumbet. The sequence goes on along the minus strand of JBBMJZ010386708.1, from coordinate 4,052 downwards.
TTTTGTGAATACTCTGAAAAATGATTGCATTCTGGCAGCAATTGACGGATGCAGGGGCACAATAATTAACTAATTGAACGAGTCCATTGTGATTTTCTCTTTAAAAGTTATGGTCTTTACATGTTCCGTTCTTATGCTCTTTTTGGTCCCTTAATCCAGCTCAGGCCTAGCAGTTGATGAGCCACTGGATTCATTTGATGCAGCAGGCGACAGAATGGCGATTGTAAATATTTCTCATCTAGCCTTGTCTGATTTTTAAATGGAGCAAGGAGACTTGTCGTGGTAGAAACTGTAATTTTTTACGGGTTTGATCTATTTATAGGTTGCTTGTCCATGCCTTTCAACGTATTCTTTGTCTCTATTGAGAACCTCTGGTGCAATTTATGTTGTATCAATACATTGATTTGGATCGACAAAAGTAGAAATGCAGATCAATAGGGAAGAAAAATCTACATGGTAATTCTTTATTTCAGTTGCTACTTTTTAGTGTTCCATTTCCACGACACTTGTAGTGTTCCGTTTCCATGACACTTTGGTATTGCTGAACTTGCTGCTTATTGAGTTTCATGTATGATTTCTTCCAGTTTGACGGTATATTTTATGAAGATAAAATGTTAATATGTATATGTTTTGGCACAAAATCAAATGTTGCACAAAAGAGATTATACGATAGTGTTGCAAAGTGTATTTTATGCATTAATAAAGGATAATATATGATATTTTTCCAAGGATAATACTATAAAAGAAGGGGAAATTATGTTGTAACTCAATTTGTCTTATTATTAAAGTATCCTTTTTTTTTTGTAAAGAGATAATCAACTTTACGTTAGCAACACAGATCTATGATTTTAGATTTGTTTTCTTTTTCTGGTTGAATTAAAGAGAGGCAAAGGTGAATTTGAAGATTTCAAGATGGAGAGTTTGGCCATTAAAATCCAATTAAGAAAAAATTAAGAGAAACTCGAAGGTAATCTAGCGGAGGAGAAAAATCTTATTATCTCTGGATCCTAAATTCAACTACAATGTCACGACAATTAACATTTCTACAGACATGAAAGACATGAAGTTGGATGAATTTGTGGTTCATCTTATCAAACCATGAGATTATCCAAAAAGATAAAGAATCATTTTGGCCAAGCTCAAATAAACTTTTCAAAAATGACAAGAAGGAAGAATTAAAAAGAAAAAAATAGGCAAGGATGTCTAAGGAAGAAGTCAAAGAGGTGAAAATTAAAGGTACCACAGAAAAAAAAAAAAAAAAAAAAAAGAGAAAACCAATTATTATAAAAAGGAAGAAGATGAACATGCCTTTCCAAAAAAAAACCAATCAAACCTTATGGTACCCAATGGTAATGTTTCATCTTCTAATGAACAAGTTAATAACATTGATACCCTTGAGGTTATGGTATGGTACGATAGTAAAAAGTAGGATGGACTCCCTAGATAATGAGAGTTTAAATTTCATTCATGACATATTACATCTAGGGAAAAAATTATGATAGTGGTCGGTAAAAAATTGTTGTGGGATTGGATAATCACATCCGGATTATAAAAATTGAATACTTAAATTATTGAAAATAAATAAATAACATTGATAAGATTTTATCAACTTACACATGGAAGCTATCAATTCATTTTTAATATTCATCCTGTGCCAATTCAAAAACAAATATTTTCCATCTTGCATGTGTTTTAACTCTTGAAGAGACCGTTTTCTTAAAGGAAAATAGTGTAATTACACAAGTACCCATGAAGTGCATATTGTTTATATTGAACATTAATCATGCATGTATCTCCCTAGGTGTTTTCTTGTAATTCTTTCGTGATACTTTGAGAATCGTAAAAAAATTTAGTTTGGCTATAGAGTTTTGAAATTGTATGACATGATTGAATACATCGATTGCATATTATCATTAATATGGTGATAGACTCTATCTTGATTGATTAAGTTTGATAGTAATATTTACCTAATGAGGATTATTCTCTTGCTTATTTTCTATCCTCTTTGTATGTAAGTTGCAGTTATGATATTTGATATTCTAGAACTTGCTTTGCTTCATTTTAAAACTACAATACCATATGCATGTATGAATGTGATGAAGGCCATCTTTTCTTATTCACTCTTTGGTTTCCTTTCTTGTTTAGTTACTACTCAAATAATCCTACTCATACTTTCATTGTTCGTTATATTTGCCTTCCCACATCTTTATTGGTTTACACTATCCTTTGATAAGAGTATTGGGTGATGGCGTGATGGGTTACATTGTCCAAGACGAATAAATTCTTAGTGTGGGGGGAGTTATGTGTGAGGAAGATGTGTCTAGAATGTAACACAAGCAGACTGTGTTAAGCGACACGATCGTGAAGTCTCACGTGAAAGAAAACAAATTGAACCATGACATGGTTGTGTTGTGTGTCACATCTATGGTAGCTTTTGTAAAAAAAACACAGGGGAAAAACAAGAAGAAGAAGAAAATAAAAGGAGAAGAAGAAGTCACTCTTATCCTTAATTAGGTGATGGATTGTACAAAAGAAATTGAGAAGTTAGGTGAGTTTTTGTATGTGTTACGTGATTGTATTCATCGTATTTATCATTCCATTACTCTCATATTCTCTTTGGCTCTTTTTCTTGCTTTACTATTCTTCTTATTTTTTATGTTCCCTTTTTGTCACATTGTAACTTTAATAAGTCCTGATTTATACATGTGCATATGTACATTAGTGAAGGAGTATAAAATAAGCAAATATATGGTAGTACAATTTCATGAGTAGCATTGAGCGAAAACTTCACTTCATAGATGCTTACTTGAGCGAGAGCGAAACCACTTACCTTGTGAGATTTTATCATGTTTAATTTATGTAAGTTGGTTGAAATCACCATACTTGTTGACTAGTGTAAAAATTGGATTCATAAATGTATTGATATTGTAAATATGATGGTCCTAAGTAATTACCTTTTACCATCTTTGAAGTGTTGATAAGGGATTGTTAGGGAGAAGAGTTTTTTTATTGCTTTCTAGTTTTGTTTTTGTTTGTTTGCCCAAGATGCGTAAAAAATAAAGTGTGGGGGTGTGATAACAACCATCTTTGACATATTATTTCACTCTTATACTCGATGTTTTAATCCACTCTTATAGTTTATTCACATGGCTTATCATGTTTTAGGAGCATTGGATTATTTAGATTTTAATGCAAAAATCATTTAATTGGTGGCTCTAATGCTTGAATTAATACATACTTTATTTTGTAGGGCATTTGAGGAGCATATTGAGGAGTTTTGGGGCTCATTCAGCAAGGGGCACGACTTAGTTGTACCTCTTGACACAGTCAAGTCATGTCCTCCACAACACCAGTTGATCAGCACAAAAACGAAGAAGACAACCCAAGTCATGGTTAGGTCGTGCCTAGGAGCTCAACTCTAGGCATGGCTAGGGTGTGGCCATAGCCTGGGTATGCGAGGAACCACGATTTGGGGTTCAATTCGTGATTTTGAGCTATTCAAGGGCAAGTATAAAGAGCAAAAGCTGGTTCAGATGGAGGGAATCTCTCCAACAACTCCCTGTCAACCCTAGCCTCCTCTCCATCTTGACCATCTCCATCCCCCTTCCTCCAGATTAGGAAGAAGGTAGGACATCTCCCATCTCTCTCGCTTGGATTAAAGAGGAGACTCTGCACCCAAGGAACCTCTGGCAATCCGCATACACCACTTCACTAACGTCGCCCTTCTTACTCGGATTAGAGGAGAAGATTTTATTATATATCCGACGGTATTACCTTGAGCTCAAACAGATTAGGGAAAGCTCGATTCCTCTACCAAGCTTCTAGATTAGGAGCTTGAACAATTCTACCGCCGACACCATCTCTTCATCAAATTAGAAGAAGATCCATCTACATTAACAAGCACTCTATCGAATTAGGAGAGACACTCCACCTTCATCACCAGAATGCACATCCGCCATTGGAGGGAGAGATTGGTGTTAGCCATTTTCATGTCACGTGGCACATCAAATTAATTAAAATTGAAACTCATTAAAATTAATACAAGCGTTATA
>JBBMJZ010386690.1:0-31959 GCA_037833815.1 Zingiber zerumbet | reverse complement strand
TCAGTCGAGCTCTATCTTACGATACCCTCTCGCATAATATATTCGCTCGAGCTCTATCTTGAGGATACCCTCTCCTTTACAGTCGAGCTCTATCTTAGGATACCCTCACTTCCTCTACCGAGGAGATTGAGTTCAAGTGCAAGTAAGGGAGAAGTCTGGCAAGTAGTTCATCATATGTTTTGTTTGATAGCTGAGTGTTGTTAGGCGCAAAAAGAATGGTAAGGGGCTGGACAAAGGAGTAGATCTTGCAAGAAGAGGAAAGAAGCCACGGACGAGCGAGTTAGACGTGGAGTTCGTCCCTTTGGTTCGAGGCTTTTTATTAACATACCTTCGAGCGGCCAAATGCCTCTCTTGCCCTTAAGTGTACGATTTTATGATGATTGAGAAGGCGCCGGAACCAGATCCCGATGTTCTCCCTCCAGGAGGTCGAGGTCTTACTAAGCCTAAACGAATCCAGCTCCCTTCCCTTTTAGGAAGAGCAGTTCAACTAGGTAGGGGCTTCTAAGGTTAAGAAAGCAAACTTAGCCCGGCCCCCTTGAGACCTCTTTTTTTGTTGAGTAGTCTCCCTGACGTCTATATCACTCGTATGAGCGAGATGACCTATCTTTAGATTCTCTATCTCCGTGCCCTTCTACGGCACCAAGGTTAGGTTGAGTTGAGGAAAGCATCCCTTATCCTGTAGCATTGGCTCCTGCGCCTCACTCCCTTTGCCCGACCTCAAGATAGATTGGATTAATCTCTATAGGATAATCAACCCCTAAGAGTGGATGTCGCAAGCCGACTCTAAAGTAGTCGAATACCAAGTAGTCGCTCAGAACCCTATCGTGGATGCTGAACAAGTCCCGGATTATTCTGAACCAGCAGGCTATTCAAAGTTCTATTGCGCGGAAGAGTTCTCGCTAGGACATCCATTGAGTAATGAAGGTAGATTTAGTACCGTACCCTACGTGGGGACATGCCCCTTCCAAGGGCTGCTCATTTACTAAGATATGAAGAAAGAAGAATATTCTCTCCCCAGTTCTCCTTAAAGAGCTTCAAGGCTTGCCCGTCCCCTTCTGGATTTCCTCGTCCTATTCACGACTAGGTATGGCACGAAGCGAAGACCGAACCCCTTCCAAGTCAAAGTGCTATGTCCCATTCCCTTCAAAGGATAAGTGCGCCGGTTGTCTTAGTTCAGTAAGGAGCTCATGGACAGAGGATAGCGGAATTTACACTGTTCGGGGTCTTTTTTTAGTGCCAGTCGCGAAAGCCCGAACCAAATCAAATGCTGTGCAGGCGCTCAACATAAGCACTCCGGGATTCCCACAGTCCCTAGCTGTCCTCCCGTGTAAGGGCTCCGCTCGCCCCTCTTTCAGACCCTACCTATGATGGGCGAAGAACTGGAAGAAGAAGTTCCGTCGCCCCAGGTACGCTAGATCGCTCTTTCGTAGGCTGATAGTTCTTTCTTTCTCCGGCTGGATTGCATGCCCGAACCTTCTCGTGGTCGCTGTCTATAGTTCCTCTTTAGGCTGGTAGAGCCTGTTAACTCTGCCTCGCTAAGAGTTCGTTGGCACGAGCCCCTGACTAGCCTGCCAGTGCCAGTTCGTTCGCACCTCGATCTCTGATTTAAGATTGCTTGGTGAACCGATCTAATCAGCTTCTCTTTTAGCTTCATACAGGGCGATGGCAACTGCTGATCTAACTTCACTCTCCTATTGGATATAGAAGTAGGGGACAGAACCCGCGATCGAGATGAATGATGAATGCTGCTATCAATAGTGCACGAGCCCCATCTACTTCCGAAACCCGAGCCCTTCCTTTGTTTGCTCCCCGACCGAGCGCCTTATATAGTCAAGCATTAGCACCCGACCGCATCGAAGCTCTGCACCGGAGCACCTATTACTCACCCCCCGAACACCTTCAAGAAGAATGAGTTGTTTTCTACGCCGACTGAACGGCTTGCCTCGTTCTAACCGCGTGAACTATTCTCTTTCTGATTCTAAGGGCTGGGCGAGCTTCGTAGGCCGCTAGTCCTCACTTCCCGACTCTATGAGAGCTTCTGACGCGAGAACTATCAAGAGAGCTTCTGACGCGAGAACTATCAAGGTCTAGCTTTGCGAACTGGGGTCTAAATAGCCTTCCTTGTCGATCGCATGCCGTCCCGAATATGAGAACTTCACTGATCCCATCCTCACTTTATCTGGTCTTTCCTCCTCACGGGCAGAGATCTAAGACTGAACGGCTCAGGCTCACTGAACGGAAGAGCTATTGCGTGATTCTTCCCCGACCTCCACTCGACTAAGACGCATGCATTTGACTAGCTCGCACCTTAGTGAGGACTTCTTCGATCCGGTCCATTCACTCGGAACTCGAAACGTCACTGTCCGCATAGCACCTTGAATCGAGATCTGCTAGTAGTAATGAATAGTGCCCTAGTAGTAATGAGTAGTGCCTTCTAGATCTGCTAGTGCCTTAGTAGTGCCTTCTAGATCTACCCTTGATCCTCGCCTCTCCGTCTTGTCCTGCTTTAGTTTGCTTGCTTGAGTCTCTTCGTTCTTTTGACTGGCTCGACCAATCAATAGCCGGTCGGCTCGAAGCACAAAGCCATTATAAAGCCATTATTAATTCCCACAGTGTGGTTCGTACGAATGCCTCTCTCATTTCTATAAACCTTTCCTCTTCTCCCGGTGAGGACAGACGATGATCCTATTCGGACAGAGAGGTCAACCGAGAGAGGTCGCTCGGAAGTCTCAGGTCAAAGCAAGAGGAAAGAAAATCGTCGCAAGAAGAAGGCTAAGGACATCCTCCCCCCTGTTCCAGGTGCATGGGCCTCCGATTCATTGTCAGACGCTACTGTTCAAGAAGAAAGAAATTAAAAAAGGGAAAGGGAGCGACCTAAAAACCCATCAGCAGTATTTTGCGACCTCGAGCTAGCCCACCGCTATGATAAACTATCAATCTCTACCCACCGGATCCTTATCCCGGCTTGACTTATACTCACTCATGCTTCCCGCTGCCTTCCTGCTGATGCTACCACTAATGCGCTATCGCTCACTGATGCTCTCCTAACCCGCCCGGAGAGTGCCAGTGCCCCTGCCACTCCACTGGTTCATAGGGACTAGTCTTCCTAGGCTCTGATTGAATGCATCCTCCGCCTGGGAAGGAGTCCTACGCCTCATCTGTGATGAGGGCCCTATGCCTGATCAGTGAGATGAGGGCTCACTCATTGGCATAGCCAAAATGTAAGGTACTACTCATTTGTCTTTACCCGATCCCGCTTCCGCTTCCTTTTCCCATATCCTACTGAACTCTTTCAATTCAAGAACCTTGTTGGGTAGGAGGGTTCCTTTATTCTTGCTCTTGAAGAGTTAACTATACCGCCTCCTAGTCGCGGGCATCCAACAGGCAAGAATCTCAAGACCTGGCTTCTCTAGCTCCACTCCAGCAATTATAGGTTTTGGATCCCTATGGAACTCTCGCTCACTGCTTTTTTTAATCAATCCATTAATTGAGGATCGCTCCACATAGTTTCTATCGCTTGCTCTCCACTTGTCTGGTTGGTATGATTGAGATATTGAATTGAATGTCTCGCGTATCATGAATGCGGAGGGAGTGCAAGACTGCAGATTAGCCCGCTACGCACCTCTCATTTGACCGAGCACCATTGAGTGAGCCGCCTTCTCCTTTATAGTTTCTGACTCCTTTCCTCCTTCTTCTCCCATGACCTGACGAAGAGAGGAGTCGAGTGACTATGATCAGATATAGATAGATGATGATGATCTTCCATCGCAAGGACTTCTCCGTCTTCCTTTAGTGATGCTTCCTCTAGCGGCTGGCAGAGCTTCGTGGATTGAAAATATGATAAGGGCCATCAGCATTGGGTCAAGGCTCGAAGGGAAACCCCAGTGACGCGCGAGACTGAAAGGAGCGAAGGCAGAACTAATGAATAGGACGCGCAAGACTTATCATGTGTCTCGTGTGGGGATAAGGAATGGAGCTCGACTGACAGAGAGGACTCTTTCCTGAAAGGAAAGTCTGGGGGCAAGTCGACTGAAAGTGTCTCGTGGGGATAGTTTCTGCTCTCATAAGGAGGTGGCATGCTGCTATCAAATATGTAATCTAGTTCTTCATGGACGTGTTCTTTCTATCATCCGACTTGTGTCGAGCACTACATTGACTGTGGGAAGAGCGAAGAGTCAGAGAGGTGCTATCTCAATTCATTTTTCTCTATTCATGATCATCGAAGTAGTGTTCATGGGATCGCTCATCAAGTGGTCAACGATTGGGGGGATCGCTTATCAAGTGGTCAACGATCGGGGGTCAGTTGAAAAGGATAATGATCGCCTATTCGCCAGTAGCATTGTACTCTTCTCCAACAAGAGAAGAGAAGGCGACCATAGGGAGGTTAGAGAGAACTTTCCGAGGAGAGAGGAACTGGACCAGACGAGGTGAAAAGAGCTCGGGAGCAATGCGAGGGTAGAGGAAAGACGAGTCGGTTTAGAGTCTGGTCTCCCCTCACCGAGCCGTCTTTCGTCGCGATCGCTCGCACCTCATAGTCACGTGTCAATCTGCTACGCGTGCCAACGCGTCACGTGTCAATCAAATGGTCCTCGACTTCGCTTTATTGAGAAGGGTGGGGCCCGGCACCCAGTGAAGAGCTAAGAAAGTAGAGACTAGAGAAAGGCAACTCGTGCATCAGCCTTTGATCCGCTATCCGCACTAGAAAGAATTCTTTCTATCTATCTTCCCCTCTCAGATACGAAACTGACCTTAGCGGCGGTGCTTAAATGCCATGGATGAAGAAGATGAAAGTGAGGGAGTCCAGATAGTTCTTGTTTGGAAAAAGGGTGGGGAAAGTATAGGGATGACCTGGACCTGGGGCTTGAAAGAGAGAATTTTCCAATCCTGAAGCCATTCAAGCCCTCCTAAGTGTGCTAAGAGGATCCTTACGTGTCTTTCATGGAACCGAGCTTCGTAGAGGGCAGAGCGTCTTTCTTATATTCGACCTATCCTTACTTAAGGACCTAGAAGCTAGAGCGGGACAACCTCTGGAAGGAAGAAGAGGAAGTCATCGGAGCCCGAGAAAGAACAATCAGTCCGCCCGCACCAACAAGTCATAATGAGAGTTGCCTGTCTCCTTAGTTCGAGTTTTATAAAAGAGGTTGGTAAGAGACCTCTATCACGCTTCAGAAGCTAAGAGGGATGACGCTCGGGAGCTTATGCACATGCCAGTCAGCTGAAGAGATAGCCCTCTCGGAGGTCGATTTGTGGGCTGCTCTCCAGGATTCTATGCCCCTTCACTCAACTGGTGAAGAAGATGGAATGGATATTACCTAAACGGCATGAGTCGGGACTGACTTTTTATTAATAGAAAGTCTAGTCTCCTTCGCCGGGTCGGATAATTGAATAGACTGAGACCCCCTTTATCAATAAAGGGTGCGGGGCAACTTTCATTGCTAGTGGGTCTGCTATTGGAAATAGAATCCATAGGCCGGGAAAGGGAAAGAAAGGAGTAGTTAACGTTCGAGTCGTCAGGAGGCTAAGGTCTAGCTAAGTTATTCGGTTCGCCGGCATCAAATGAAGATGTGAAGGTTGAGACCCCCAAAAAAGAACCTCCCGACCAGAGGAGGGAACCGAGTGCCTATTGAGTGCGAAAGAATCTTATCAATCAGGAAGAGGAACCCTGATTAAAGGGAAAGATCTTGGGCTCCAGAAAGTGAGTGCTTAGCTTAAAGCAGCCAAAGCCAATTCCCAATGCGAAGGAGTGCCTGAGTCGCTGTTATTGTCATGTTGCCATTGACTCTTTTCCCTCCTCGCGAACCATGAGCCAAGATGCGTTAGTTAACAGTTGTGGGATACTGATATGAAATAGATTTTCTTAGTGAGTGAGTACGAGTCAAATGAAGAAGTAGAATCTTTCCCATGCCTACAGAGAGCCCTTGCCGTACGATTCAGTTGGTTTTCTAGTTACAGAGGTCAGGTCAGGGACTGTTCTCCCACCAGTCTGAATAGAATCATTGGACGGCCGTGTAGTTAGAGAACGTGTATGATTCTCATTACTCATATTTCTCTCCTCTCTGTTCGGATTCAAGTGCAAGTTCATTGCATTCTTTTATCTCTTTTCAAATCACGTCGCTAGTAATAGTCAGTATCGAATAATCTCGTCCCAAACTAAAAAATACAAATACAATACAAAAACTCAGAATGTGGGGGCTGACCACTTGGTTTTCTCATTTTTGACCGTCTCAGACAGGCGCAATGAGAGAGAGGGCTTACTCTTTTCGTTTCATTTTCTCATTTAAGTAAGGACGATTGCTGTAATTACTGACAAGGAGTGCCTTCGACTCTCTCCCTTTAGGTCGAGCCCTCCCGTTGGTCGTCCCTCTCTTCGTCTGTCTGCTCTTTCTCTATTCTGTTCGGAAAGAAGGTGATAGAGTTTGAAAGTGGCAACCACCGCCTTTTTAACACCACACTAACCGCTCCCCCCAATCGGTGGTTTTGTCACACTGGCGAAGGGCGGTCAAAAGAAAACATAGGAGCCATCTAACCAACTGAACTTTAAAGATGAACTTGGTTAGACCGAGCATCGAAAAAACAATTATCCAACGAGGTTAGATAGCTTTTTCTTTTGGTTCTGAACGCCGTCCATTACTTTGGGACTTGCTTGCTCACTGCATCCTCTTTACTTGAATGAAGAACGAACTGAGTCTATTGATAGTGAAGATCTTTCTTGTCTGAGCCGCGATCTTATTACGAGACCATCGGATTGGGTCTTATAAACTGACAAGATCTAAGCCCCTCCTTCCCCGGAACACCTTCTTAAAGAGTCAAAGCCCATCCGTCGGCAATCACTCTCTGTCCAAAGTATGGAGTTAGCTCTAAAGGTGCGAAGCGATGAAACTTATCCCAATAGGCAAGCCATAATACTATAGGAATAACAGGCAATCGGAGATCGCACCGGGTAAAGATCGCATCAGTTCGGGTATGAGCTCTTTACTAATTATATAATTTCTCTCAAGAAGAAAAAAACCTCGACCGAACTCTTCCACTCATCTCATTAGCAATCAAACCTCTTCCCTGCTAGGAAGTTCACGGCTGTCATCCCTATACCCTCTCTTCTACCTGAGAACTAGGGCTATGTCTTCAATGTCGGCCTTACGAGTGATAGAAATACCTTACGAGGGCTCATTTCCACTATTAATGGTCAATCAGTTGACTTCCGACTGCACTCTACACTCCACGCTTTCTTTAATGTAGTTGGATTGCTTTGGATGCTTCCTAAAGTAAGGACTATGCTTCTAAGCGGCATTAACATCAAAGAGAGTCTTCGGGGGTCGAAAGGCGGGATCATAATCTTATATTTATTGCAAATCCTCGGACTGCAGGGGGAGTCGGCACTCTTGGACTTCCGCTCAACTTAGCTCAAACTCAAATTTGAATTCATTCTATCGTCTGACTTATAGTTTAAGGTTTGATCCCGAGTCCGAATCCGGTTCTGATCTTTGAGTCCGCTCCCTTTTCACCCTAATTGAATTGAACCGACCCCCTCTCAGAACTCAAATGGAAGAGGAGCAGCAGAACAACAACAATTCCCATTCACTTACGCAGCATCCTTTGATCTGAATGGCGTAGCGCATTCTTCTTTTCTCATCTAATGAAAAGGGAGGCTCGGCACATTGCATACACAGATCCCTCCATCTCCTAATGAAAGAAAGGGCCTAGCTTGGAAGGAACTATTCGATTAACCATTCACTCCTAAAAGGGAGTTAATAATGGTACTTGATGCAGCCTACGTGCGATAGTGAAAATCGTGTGAGTGCCTCCAGCCGGAGGCTCTTGAACTCTCTTTCAAGGCCTTGATAGTCCTGGACTCAATATATGTTCCGGGTTACTTATTAGGAACTTTCTAGGAGAGATTCTGTAGCCTTTTTTTCAGAGAGGTTAGAAAATCTTCCTACTTATCGGAGGTTGACTCATACGCTGATCAAAGACAGCTGCTGGGTGCCTACCTGAGTTGATTGATGAGCGGGCGGATAGTCTTAGAGAGAGTCGACTGGCTCGAAAGCGGAGAGAGACTTTGACAAAGCTTCTCGTTCATTCCAGCGTAGTTGCCGTGAACTATAGTTCGGATTCTTTCCGCAGCATCTCTTCCGGGAGCGCGCAGATGAAAGACCTCTTCGTTTTCCTCCTTCTCAGTCGTCCTCTTAAGGAATGAGTCCAGAACGAGCCTCAGAACCTTGAGCGACTCCTCCTTTTCGCTGGAAAGAAGACTGATATCACCTTAAGTCAGTCCGGCACCACTAAGTACGGGAAAGGAGAAAGAGTGTGATTTGCTCCTCACTCTCTTGGATAAGAATAGACGGGCGCCTCAGCTACAGTTTAATAAGAGCTTACTTGAACTCACGAGTCCGATACGGTTTTAGACGACTTCACTTAACCGTACGAGGCGCGGCTCTTCGCTTCTTCTTGCTTGGCAATTCGAGTTCACTTCCCGTACTCTCTTTCTTTTTTCTCTTTATATGAACCCTTAGGAATGAATAACTTGGATAGGGCGGGTACAGATTCACACTTAGAATCATAGGCTCGGTAGGTGTAGGGAGGTATGCACCTTTACAAAAGGCACCGGGTTCAGTTCACCTTTGAATCAGACTTATGAGTCGGGGCTCTCAAGAATGGTTGAATCCGGACCCGACGGTAGCAGCTTTTCTTTCAATAGCTCAGCCCTGCCCTATCTCGTCTGTAGCAGTTGTCCTACGCAGCAGCCCAAGAGAGGGTTCTCTACCTTGCTTTGCTCTAGTTCGTTCTTAAGAGGTGGAAAGAGAGTGATAGGCTATACTTGGCTCAGTCTCATATCTTCATTGCATTGCCTAAGCGCTACAATAACTCATATTCCAAAGGTACGAGCCGAGAGGCTCCCGGGTCAGGGTGAGGGCCGACTGAGAAGGTCAAAGCACATCATGCGCGATAATGCGGCAGCGACGTGTGAATGGAAAGAAAGAAGAAGAGGACTCGGGACTGGAAGCTTCAACCTACCTCGTACGGCACCATATACATTAATTAAGAAGGAGCTCTTACTGATGAGAGAGGGTTAGAGTGAATGGCGTTTCAGCAAATTCTAGTATTACGTGAATGGCGTCGGATAGCCACGTCACTATCGTTCGTCCCTTTGGGGCCATTTATACGGATTCCCTCCCTGCTTTCTCTCGTACCTCTGGTTTCCCAATAAGAGTGTTTTTCCGCCGCTCATATATAGTTGGCTTCTTTAGTCCTTCATCGCCTCAAACAAATTGATGATAAAAGAAACGTATAGTCACCAACTATTCCACATTAGTAGAGCTACTTAAGACAGGCACCAAAGAAAGATGCGTCCCTCCAGAAGCAAAGCTCAAACAACTGGACAAGGAGCAAGCGGATAGGAGCCGACCAGAAGATCTTTCGTAGTTTTGAATAATGTGAAGCGTGCTCTTTTAGAGTGACTTCAATGACGATGACACTGCAGATACCGTTAGAGAGAGAAAATCTTATATGAGAAGTTCAAATGAGGCTGTGCGAGAAAAGAGTCGAAAAGACACTGTTCTGATTCTCTTTGCAATGAAATTGATAGAAAGAAAGGAATTGCAAAGTGGCAAAATACACTCATTAAAGAGAGGCGCTCTTTTCGCACTCTAAATAGGAAGGAAGGCACTCTTTCAAGGGTCTTCGCGCTCCCACTTAACTCTATTTGAATCTTCTCTTCCTTGCTTTGTCTTTCTCTTTGGCAGGTTTTGAAGTTATGAACTCAGTGAGCTACCTCAGGGAAGCCACTCATTGGAGTGGCTTGGTACGAGCACTTCTTTAATCTCAGAGATTAAAGCATACACTTGTATACCGTGACAACGGATTGGATTTGAACTCGGAATCGTCCCCCCCGCTTTTGAGTATGGCAACGAGGCCGGCGGGCGACTGCCTTTGGGGGATCAGAAGGGAAGGATTGCAAAATCTAAGATCTTTATATAAAGCAAGAGAACCATCATAGTCTTATTGACTCCTACGAAATGGGATGATTCAACGATCTTAATCAACTAGATTCTAGTTCTTCGATAGAATGCTTCAAGTCAATTCCATTGCAGAGCCGTATGCAACAGCAACATAGAAATGCCTGTACGGTTCTTCCATTCTCTTTCTTCTTTTTATCCTTTGATTTAGCCAGAAGAACCTCTTATAGAAATGAGCCAATAATCAATGTTACGAAATCTCCCCCGCTCTTTGAGAATGTCCTAAGCGTCGAGGAAGATGTACGCGGGTCTATGTGCGAGTCGTTCTGATCATGAGTTCGAACAAATACAAATGATCAAATTCTTCCTGTATTACTGAACGGCACGGGTAAATGGATAAGATTTGGAAGAGATCTATATTGTGTATCGTGTCTGGAATATATGCTTTCCATTGGTCTAAATCCAATCACCTAAATTGGAGATGAAAAGGAAAGGAATTCCCCATCGCTAGCAAATCGTTATCCATTAAGCGGAGGAAGAAGCAAGAATCTGATGCTCTGTGAAAAGAACGGACTCAGAGGGTCAGCTACCTAGCCAACGACTTTCCTAATTAAATGCCCTTACTGTATTCTTGTGATAAGAGCCGGGTAGAGCCAAAGAGTTTGAACTATACAAGTTCACAATACCATTTGATTAAATGAAAGAAGACGTTCCGGTGTATAGAGAGGTTTAATAAATCACCATAGAAAGGAAGGAACCCTGAGTTTCATTATTCTTTCTTATTTTCAGGTGAAATGCCAGAAAGGAATCTCAAATGGTGGTAAGGACGCGGAAGAATCCCTTTTCTTATTTATCGACGTCAAAGGATGGCTGAAAGAATAGAAAGAAATGAGTTATTCATATCATTTGATTCAATGACCATAGTGAGACGGTCATATCTTGCTCGTAGACGTCGAACATCAATTCGTTTTTTTGCCGGGGCTCATTCGAGACTTATTCGAACGATTACTCAACAATAATCGAGAGCTTTGGCTTCCTCTCATCGGCAGGCAAAAGAGGCATTTTAGTCGGATCACTCGGATAAATGCAATAACTCGTGAGAAGTTGGTATTGTATAGGGATGTCAAATCTCTTTCTAAGGACTGCGAAACCTATAGCAGCTACAGTAGGAGCACGAGAAAGAAGATTCTTTGAGAACGATAAAGAGGTTCACTCATACCATCTATATCTACAGGAGGGGCAGCAATGAAGGCCCCTCGGATCATCGAACCATCCAATGTAAAGACGCTGTGCTGCTTATCCAGTTGCAGAAGCGACCCACTTGAGCCTCTCTCGAAAATGGCTGTGAAGGGGTTGATTCCATTTCCCCAGCATATGTATCAACTATGAATATAATAGTTATTCACTAGATAATAGAAGACTTCTTATATCAGAGTTAAGTATTAAATTCTTTATATGTCAATGTCAACCAATATCAACCGAACAGACATATATCCATCAACTAGATCTATGACAAAATACACACCATATCTACGACTAAAGAATTCGTAAATGAAATGGACTCGAACCCGGAACTCGTCGTATGGAGTAGAGATTCTTCCTTGTCTTAATAGGTCACAAATCCCTCCCCGAACTCTTGATTCTTAATCATAAGAAAGGATTGATTATATAGCTAGAGCGGCCCTCACTAATTGCGTATACGAATTTGCTAAGAATCAATCGGATTGAAGCTATAGCATCATCGTTGTATGGAATCGAATGCGATATCATTTCTATCGATTAAAGAAATCGTCGTCATACCCTTAATGAGACATTATCGAATAGCCGTATATTCTTCTTGCTGATCAACGATGATTACAATATCAGGCAACCTCGTCATATATTTGATACCGCCGAGATATGTTTGCCAGGTCAATCAGATTCTCTTCAATATTGCCGCATCTCTTTTGTTGAGCATCTTTTGTTCTGCTCTTCCATCCCTGATCCTTTCCGTAGTAGACCAATTCGTTAACATACCACCAAGCCATTTCTTATTAAGATAATGACATCGGGCTCTTATTGCATCCGATGCTACTGAATCCGCTGCTTTCTTTTTGGTACCACCAATGAATAAGGTTCTTCCCCTACTTGCCGCATCATAAACTGGCCAGTTCTAGTGAGATTTGTAATATGAATACCTTTACGCTTTGCAGAGATGTAAGGGGCCATTCTAGGATTCCATTTCCGAGTACAAATGCCTCAAATTAATGTTCCCCTCCATTTTCTTGATTCTTTTCTTTGTTCCGATGGAAGGCCGGGAATTGACCTTTAACACACAGTAGAAACCTGATCAGTTCACTGGTCCATCTAATCTTTCTTGTCCCGAATGCGAACTATTGGTTTTCTCTAAACCTAGAACAGTTTGATAGGATTGAATGAAAGAGGAATGACTTATTCTTTCCCTTCTCGTGCACCGAGTGTGCGAAAGAGACAACACACTTGAGACCATATTGAACACCAAATACTAGAGAGAAAGAAGACTATATAAAGACAAGAAAGACATTCATGCTCTTCTGGTGCATAAGACGCTAAGCATACAATCTGACACTACTCAGACTCTGCCCATACGGAAAACAGACTCTTTTCTTTCTGTCTTATGAGAGTAGGTACCCTGACCCTCCTTTTCTGTCCGCTCTGTGGGATGATTGGTAAAAGTGCCGTGCAACAATCACTCTAGAACAGAAAACCGAGCCTCTTGAGTGAGATTAGCGGGTGCCTTTCCAAGAGGGGCCTTTCGGTCGGTCAAGTTCAAGTATGCTCAGTGATTCTTGACACCTTCTTCCTACGGGCAGGCCAAAGGTAACTCGCACTAAAGACAGACAATAAAGACATTCATGCACGAATCGTAATAGGATAATTTCTAAGTGCGATAGAGTGAGAGTCGAATAAGTAATTTCAATAGTAGCACAATCCTTTTAGAGTATCAAGTTTCTTTCTTATCATTTCTTTCTTCTTTTCTCTACTATTTTCTTTTATTTGGATGAACTCTTATCTAACCATATTCGACTTGGATCCTCGGCCCTGGTCTTTATCCGGTCGGCACCTTACCAATAAAGAAAAGAAGGAGAGGAGGTATCAGCTGAATAATGACATTCGATTTGGACGTCCCAGGCGAATCATCCTCGGGAATAAACTAACATCAGTACGAAAGCCTAAACTCAGTCCGATCCGCATATGTAGTGGTCGTTTCAAGAGATGGTGTTGAAGTTAGTTGTACGGGATTATATACGAAGAGTAGCGGGTCCCCAGGAGAGGGGAGGTTTATCCGAGTTCATTCCAAACATGTCCCGCAGTCCCGAGTTCCTTAATGAGTGTGCTTTCGAGATGCTGCATAAACTAAAGAACTTAGGGAATGAACTTAACTTGAACCATTCACAGAACTCTTTGAAGGTGCCGCCGCCAGCTGCATATGTTTTCTTTCCTCACGAGTACAATAAACGGGCAAAAGCTTTCATTAGTATTAACTCCCGGCATCAGTAGCAGCAAATCCGAACCTTTCACGTCGCAACAAGTAAGTGCGAATAATTCTCGTCCCTCTCTCTCTCTCTCAGCAACAGGTCGTGAATCTTTCCACGGGAACAGTCTAACATAACATGGCTATTCAAAACTTAGATACATTTATACCCTCGGCCGTTCCTTTAGTCACACGTCGCTTTAATGATCGCTCGTCCCACAGCAGATTACAGTAATTGCGTGAATGGCTATAGTTATTCAAAACTACGAAAGATCTACAAATATTTTGGTCGAGCCTATCCTTTCGTCTACAATCTCCCAATAGTTTGACTCGACTTTTTAAATCAATCAATTTAGGTGTCGCTGCCTCAAATACAACTATGTTACTCTTTCCGTCGGCCCCCTAATATTACTTTGATTACAGTAATTGCGTAAATGGCTTTAGGCCATTTACTCTTACCTTATCAGTCGAGCTCTATCTGACGATACCCTTATGGTCGAGCTATTTTATACCCTCTCTCTCTCTCCCTGAATTACGGTAAAGCGAGCCCTACGTCCCTATGGTCGAGCCCCCGTCGTTTCACTCGGTCCTAAATTACGGTAAAGCGAGCCCTACGTCCCTATCGGTCTCCACGTCGCTGCGCTCGTCCGTCGCTACCGCTCGTTCCTTTATAGTCGAGCCTATCCAAATAAGAAGTTAAGTGCCCTGATAAGATAGGTCGATCCCAGCAGATAATTACCAGTATAGTTGCGTGAATGGCGTCGGATTAGTCGAATATCTAAATGGCAGGCAAAAGATAATAATAGTCGTCAATGGTGTACCATTGACTCTTTCCATTTACCTATTCAAAACTACGAAAGATCTACCCGTCCCTCTCGCATTCGCTTGAGCTATTTCATACCCTCTCGCATTCGCTCGAGTCCATCTTACGATGCCCTTTCATTCACGACTCTTGCTGCGGGACGAGTGCAACAGCGATACTTAAGAGCGACGTGGACGATGAGCGATAGTGACGTGTCAAACCTCGGACCGCATATGAACTACCCCGAGTCTCTTCCTTAAGCAACTACAGCAGCAACAGGAATTGACTCACATGGAAAGCTTTCTCACTGGACAGCTCACTCTTGGTTATGAGCCGGCTGCAGCATATGAAAGGTCTTTTCCCGTGCCTGTGGCTTCTGTTTTGGATTCTTTTCCCGTGCCTGTGGCTTCTGTTTTGGATTCTTTTCCCGTGCCCCTTCTGGCTCCGTACCAGTTGAAAAAGTGTTTGAGCACTTCGTCCCTTTACCGCGGCAACAGTCTAACATGGCATGGCTGAACACTTCGTCCCTTTACCGCGGCAACAGTCTAACATGGCTTTGGATACCGTAGTCGTTCAGTTCATGGCAATCGGCCATTCACTCTTGGTCTTGGAATGAACTCGTACATTAGAACTCGCCCCTCTCCGTACCCTATTGGGGAGCTAAGGAAAGCAAAGCAGCCAATCTTAGAAAGCTACCGGAACATCTTATACTCAAAAAGCCAAGGGAATTCCAGGAGTGAGACCTGCAGCTACAGACTCCTTGGATATCTCAGAGGCTGCTACTCTTTTTCCCTACCTCGGGCTCTACCGGGAATCCTACTGAAGCTAATATAGTTAAGGCTCCGAACCTCACCCAAAGAGTGAATGGAAGTAAGTAGTCCTAAATAGGAATATTAAAAAGTAATAGTACCCTCTCTCTCTCCCAAATTACTACTACCTTATTGCGAGCTATTACATATAAATGAAAGCGGAAGGGAGGAGTTCAAGGCAGCTGAATATCCACATTTACCTCTTTCTTCAATTCAATCAAATTGAGAGCCTAAGAAACTCTAAGTCCGACGTCGATCCACCCCGTCTCGTGTTGCCATTCAGCTTTGGCGACGGCCACTCCCAATGAAGATCTCTATTCTGGCTTACCGTGCTCTTAAGAACACCTTTTGATGCTTCTCTCCAACGTCTGGGGGGGGAGCTTATGTTCCAAATGCAATTGCTGTCAGACCCCAAAGTCTCACCCATGTCTGGTGAGAAAGCTTTGCCTGCTGGGATTCTTTCATTAACATAAGTCAGATTCCAGTTGATAAAGAATCCTTCAGCAATCTGTATGCTTCCTTCATTAGTTCGACATCCGCCAAAAATCTCTACTGCCGCAAGCGCCTCCGTTTACTGGAACGGTACTAGCGAAAGCACTTATTCTACGACGACTAGCTTACTATCCTATGAAGACCGAACTGTCCCTCACGAGTCGGGATTATGAAGGCGGGCGTACCAGTTGGTTACGGGTGGCGCTTCTTGTATGGCAAGAACGCTGTTAACGATTGGGTGGTCTGGGCCTCTTCCCTTGACCACAGGTTACCTTTAATCCTCTTTTACGATAGGAATTGTTCACCCACCGCTCGAAGCCAGAAAGATACAATTCATATCGGATTCGGCAGCTAGATCAGATTCATAGTTTCGCGCCAATGTCTCAAGCTGAGGCGCAGGCCAAGAGAGAACCCTTTAAGATTTATTTCATCAGGAGCGAATGATAATGACGCACAGCTCCATTTAAAAAAAAAGCAAGATGAGCCGTGGGTGCCATCGCATTCACAGGAATGAAGCATCCGGAGCTTAGAGACAAGTCGATGAGGCCAAGTCCTCTTCAATCCTTTGGTTTCCAGCTTAAAGAAAAGGGGCCGTACCAACCAACGACGAAGGTCAAGTCGCTTTCCCAACCAGGTTCATAAGCGTTTTTCCAATCGAAAACCACGATAGGACCGGGCAAGAACGGAAATGGGAGCACGTCGCTATCGCTCGTTCCTTCTATCGTATCTGATTTCGATCATTCAACACCGAAAACCTCTATGGCAGAAAGCAGAAGCGCCGGGAAAACGTTGCTCAACAGGAAGATCTCAGTAACCAACTCGAAAAAGGAGACCCTGGCATAACAAGTGGTGATCTCTGTACTAGAATAGAAGCCCAGTGTGAAGAACCCACAGCCGGGTTCACGTCGCTATCGCTCGTACCTTTCTTTTCCCACGCTCCTTTCCCCCTTGGGTGATGGCTTGGTGCCCCATGACTAATGTAGCACTTTCGGAGACCCTTTGCTTGCTGTTTTGGTCCAGCCTGAGTGGCCATAACTTCTACTGTGATGGAGTTTCAGCGTGGGAGCGGTCTTGCTCTTGTTGTTCCGTTGTTGCGCGTCCTATTGCATTTCTCTCCTAACCTTATGAGTGGCCTAATGGTTTAATCCAGCCAAGGCGATTTCAGAATAAGCTTTCGAACTCTTTGATAACTATACATCTAGTTACATCTCTAACAGGCTTGCCTTTCAATTGCCTGAAGGACTTGTCGCATTGCTTATGAGCTTCTTTCCCTTCTTGCTTACCTGATCGCATCCCTACCCTCCTAAGCTTTCCCCAACTCGATGGCTTGAAGGAAAAGAAAGAAGAGACATCAATCCTTCTTTCTTTTCCAGTATCAAGTTAAGAAAGGAAGCAGCGAGTTCGAGATGCAAGTCGGACGGATCAGGCCGGTGGGGTACGGAGAGAAGTGGACCAGGACAGGCTACTTTCCCATTGATATGGAACTCCCGGCTCCTCTGCCATGGTGAGTCCTCTCCCGGCTCCTTAGTCTGCCATAGCTAGTCCTCTGAACGGGTCCCCCCGTATTTTTCTAATGATGGCTTCGAAAGGATAAAAGCTGCTTTGATCGCACTTTGACGAAGCCGCTCCTCTTCTTCTTTCCGGATTCTGTGGTTCACCTTCTTCCAGAGGTATAGTATGGTCAGAACTCCCGCGATGGGGTCCTATAGTATGGGCTGAACTCCCGCTCATCTATCTGGTTCACCTTCTTCTCTCGCCTATCGAACCTGCCCTGATCGCAAACCGATCCTATCATAGCTCTGGGTCTCGTTAAAAGTAGCTAGCCCGTCCTCTATTTATTGACCACTCCACCTCGAAGAAGCCCCGAGCCCAACTTCCGCTACGGATCCGAAATCCCTGGAAATCCAATGCAATGGAAGAGAAGGGCCCGCTTAGGCCCTGGGAATTTCCCACGCTTCTATTTTCTACTCCTACTGCCGCTTCTCACTATTACTTACCATATAATATAATACAAGAGTTCGTGTTTTCAGTAGAAAGCGCGTCGTTCTCACTCGCACCTCTGCTCTGCTTAGTTATCACGAAGCCTTCCTGATCCGTCTACGCGCCCTCCCTCTTCTGCCGCTCGCTTCTTGTCGGCCGATCTATCATTAATTCAGCGGGACTAATGGCAATCAGCGGTGGGCAAGATAAGGTCTCATTTCGCTCGCTCCTAAATTCAAAGGTCGGATTCACGATTCCTAAATTCAAAGGTCAGTCTTGAACCTCCCTTCAAATCACAATCAAAAAGAAAATCAATAGAAAGGATAAGAATAAGAACTGAATCACTGAAACTGATCAGAATCAGAGAGAAGATCAAGATCACTTCCTCCTTATATAGGAGGACTCTCCGAATATAGCTTCACTCTCTTCTTCCGGACCGAGCGAAGATTCCTCCTTTACGTCGATTCTTTGCCCCGTATTAGTTCCTGCGCTTCTAAACCGCGTCGTTATCACTCCTTGTGGAAGTCAGACGCCCCTCTCTCAAACTCCCTCTCGCATACGCTCGAGCCTAAGCAACTTATATAGTCAAGTTCATGGCTTTGGGCCATTCAAAACTACAAAAGATCTTCTCTCAGTCGTGAATGGCGAACTTAATATTGAGTCTACAATTGCCCCAAAGGCAATGACGACTCCAGGCACCAGTCGTGAATGGTATTTCCCAAAGCCATTCACGTAATTATACTGGTAATATTTGCTAGGGTCCAAAAGTTCGAAATCAAGTCTGAAACCCGGTAAAGTGATAAAAGTCAGAAACCCGGTCTTTTTCTTGAACAGGTCTTTTCGATAAGGAAATGTCTTGAAGTTGGCTCGGTTGGCCAGAAAGTAAGGAACCCTCAAAAGTACTCACCCCGGGACAAAGTCTGAAACCCGGTCTCAAAGTACGAATTTGACTAGTACGAATTTGACTGTTTTGTTTTTTGACTCCCGCTCCCGTCGTTTCACTCGTTCCTTTATAGTCGAGCACGAGCAAGAGGGACGGAAGAGTGCACGTCACTCTGTTCGTCCGTCGCATTCGATTCATATGATGAATCTATTTCGGTACGTTATATCATCTATTTCGGTACGTTATATCGTTATATAAAGAATAGAGAATGAATATACTAGAGAACACGAAGTTCTTTCATTCAAGTAGATTGAGACGTCGGTGCCCTCGTACCTTCAGAACACTTGCTTAGCAAAGAGTGGTCGGGCCCGCCAAGCCAAGCCGGTCGGAGGCTGCCTAAGATTTTCATGAAAGCTCTAAAGTGAACTAGTTATTGACACTTTCTCTCTGTGCGTAACGTAATGAGAGGGTTCATAGGTCTTAAGCCAAATCACCTCGTTGTCTCAGTCTCATGCACTTTCTTTCCCATACTAGTAATGAGTTAACTTTTGACTTTCATTCCATTTGATGGAAAAAGCTCCGCACTTCCCGAAGCTTGCAAGGCCAAGAGTGGTCGGGCCCGCGAAGTACTTAGTAAGTGCCACGGAGCCGTTGATAAGGAATTTCAGTTAACTTTGAACTCAGGATTAAGTAAATTAGCCCCCCGATAAAGAGGTCAGGATTAAGTAAATAAGCCCCCCGATGAAGAGGGACGAGCGACAGCGACGTGGTTTTCTCCTGCCTTTTCTCTAAGCCTTTTCGCACTCCCGCCTTGACGGTTCTTTTAACCTGAACCCCAGATCTTAAGCCAAGTAGTTTGAGTTCTGAATCTATTGATTCGTTCCGGTCTCCGGCTGGAATGAAAGTCAAAACTCAAGTTCACTCCTTGTAGCTTGTAGGGAAAAGATAAGTAGATCAAAAAGCCCCTGATAAAGAGGCCAAATCGGTCTTAGCGAACGAGGGACTTAAGGGAATGAACTTAGAAACTGAAAACGCTGTTTTAGTGTTTTTTAGGACTCTGTCCGGAAACTGACAGAGAACTTAGGCCATCCAAAGCGAAACTCAAAACCAGGAATTGACAATTGAACCAGAAAGAAACTAAACTCAACTAAAAGGGCTCGGGGCAAGTAAAAGGAAGAAGTAGGCACCCCGAACAGCAACATATGCCGTCTTTGATGTTCATTGCTTTTCCAGTGGAGACGTCTAACTCATGATCATAATAACTCGTTACCCGGGAACAGTCGTGCATGAACTCTACCATTATCACTCGGACATATGCCTAAAGCAGCTATTGTTTTTGGGAAGTGAGAGGACCAAGAGATTGATTAAGACTGAGGCATAGCACCTGTTGTTTAAAGTATTCGTTCGGCTAAAGTACGAGTTCATGGTTCAATACTGGTATCCAAAGCCATTCACGACTCTTGCTGCGAGTGAGAATGACGCGCTCGACCATAAGGGCCGAGTGAGAATGACGCGCTCGCAATACCGTAATAGACGGGTAAGAGTGAATGGCTTTGGGCCATTCACGCAATTACTGTAATCTGCTGGGGCGAAGCGGTTGATCGATCGGGGA
Organism: Zingiber zerumbet; assembly: GCA_037833815.1. Lineage (NCBI taxonomy): Eukaryota > Viridiplantae > Streptophyta > Magnoliopsida > Zingiberales > Zingiberaceae > Zingiber > Zingiber zerumbet. Next base: position 11,935 of record JBBMJZ010386690.1, on the reverse strand, counting down.
GAGGCAGGACAGGACAAGGGACCTGATTTTCGGTCATATCTATTCTTTGCTCGTGAAGTCTACGAAGCGAGACTGAACTGGGGAGATAGCGACCTCTTCAACTCAACTACTACTACCACTCAATTACAAGTCAAAAAACACACTTACCATACAAGAAAGGAGGGACGAACGATTCACTTACCATACAAGAAAGGAGGGACGAACGATTATTGATTATCATAGTGACGGACGAACATAGTGACGTGAAGGGTATCCCCGATAGAGCTCGAGCGTATGCGAGAGGGGCGAAGAGCTTCTGAGTTGATCCGGGCTTAGGCTCTTGAGTAGGGAACAACTAGCTCTTCGGCTTTCGAGTTTACCTAAAGGTAATCAAGCACAACCCGCTACTAAAGACTAGGGCTCCTAAGCAGTATTGTTGCTGCTAAGCTGTACTAGCCACGTATTCCTAAAGAGCACACAATCCCTCTTCTGCTTTGGATAGGAATGTAATAGCTCGACTGCAAGGAGAGGAAAGACAAAGCTACGCTTGCAACTTACTTAAAGAGTTGCGAGCAACTCTTATGCGAGCAATGCAAACAGAGTCATAAAGAAAAGCAACTAAGGAAACACTCACAGCATCATAAACAGACTTCGCACTTAAAGCTTTTTACTAGCTAAAGTTGGGCACTTAAAAAAAGGAGATAAACTAAGGACTTACCTAGAGGAGACTGTTGCTCCTAAAAAGTAGAGAATACTACGGGGGCTGATGCTCTTACTGAGGCTACTGCTACTGCGGCGGCTATATAGGCAACGGGTGCTGATGCTGTTACTGAGTCTACTGCGGCTATATAGGCAACGGGGGCTACGGCTTTAGAGTACACTGGTACTACTGGTGACGCTGTACAGTACACAATGGGTCTTAGAGGGACTAGTCGTACGGTTAGAGGGGCTGCGCCTTTCGAGTTGAGACGGGGCTTAGGCTTCGGAGTATAGGGCTTCCGCTTCTGAGTAGGGTAGGGGTTCGCCTTTTGAGTAAAGGGTAATAAAGCTCTTCCGCTTTGGATAGGAAATCCTTTGCAAAGGTTGCTACTTAGTAAAAGAGTATAGAGCAACTCTTAAGCGAGCAATACAGAAAGGAGGAACAAATACTGGAAGTAAGGACATACCTATATCAGAATCATCATCAGAATCATTATCATCATTATACTTCTCACTTCAATCACTTTGTGTTGCTTTTGAAGTCAAGTAGTCACTACTAAAGAAGGAAGTAAGACTACGGGAGCTGTTTATACTACTACTGCTGCTTCTGTTGCGGCTTTAGAGTCGTACACTCTTCCTAGGGATGCTGCTACTAAGTCCACTATTCCTAGGGATGCTGCTAGTGAGGAACTAGTTGTACTTGTTGATACGGCAATGGTTGTCCTTGTACAGACGGGTACTGCACCCACCAGGAAAGCAAAAACAGCGGTTCCAGTTTCAACAAGGAAAGCAAAAACAGCGGTTCCAGTTTAAACTCGAATACCGTCCTTGCTTCTAAACTCCACGTACACCGCTCCTTGGGTTTCAACTCGAATACCGTCCTTCGGTTTCAACGACGAAGGAAAATCAAGGAACGGACGGGGCACAGCCAGAACTATAAAAACAATTCAAAACAATTAAGCAAACACGCGCTAAAACGCCGTTTTGCTCTACAGTTGAGGCTTCGTACCCGGGCACTTAAGGGAAGATCAAACTTACCAGATATCGTTCCTCCCTCCCCCCTGGCCCCCCTCAGGGGGTTCCCCACTAAACGGATAAAGGACAGGACAGAGCTACTGGAAAATCCAAAACTGGGTTTCCAGTTGCTCCTAAACAGTAAACACTTAAGATAAGAGTTGCGAGCAACTCTGTAGCGAGCAATGTCATCTAAGCAAATTTGAGAGAGGACATATATCATCATCATCCCCAGAATTGAAAGCGGCCTTTGAAGCGGACTTAAAAGCTTTTAAAGCTGTTGTACATTTGGTGCTATTCTAACACTTACTACTTAAATTAGAAAATATGGCTTAAAAAGGAAGAACTACAGTAAATCCGGCCCTTGCAAAAGCTGCTACTGGTGTTGAGAGTCTAGCTCCTACTCTTCTAAAGTAAAGACAGATGCTACTACTGCTACCGAGGCTACGGCTGCTACTATGACGGATACCACTGTTACTAAACTCAATCCGGCTACCGATGCTACTGCTGCTAGTGTTGATACTACTACTGAAGCTCTTGTTGCTGCTACGGCTACTACTGGGGCTCTTGTAGTTCTTACTTCTCTTGCTCCTTTCGAGTTAAGGATATGCGGCGGCTGGGGCAGCTAGTGAGGAAAGCATCCTAAAGAGACTACTTTTCCACGGGCACTGTTGTCCTTGTACACGGTTGGCCTCTTGCCCAGGTCCTGAAAGGCCCTACAGAAAAGCTAGGACTGAATCCATGCAGGACTCAAAACCACAAACGAAGCTAAAGCAAAGGAGATCATAATTACAATTAAAACGACTATGATGGCTAGCAATAAAATGAGGGGGAACATAAAGAAAGGGGAAAGAAAAGTACGTAGAACACTTCATGCACTTATGGGGCTGACGGCTTGTGAAAAGCTCTTCTTGAAGTTACTCTGTGGCTACTGAAGCTGATGCAGTTACTGTAGCTAGTTACTTAGCCAGGGAGGCAAGTAGGGCTGCTAGGGCAGTTGTTGATAATAGTGTGGCTAGTACGACCTTAACCAAAACCTAACGTAAAAGATAACTTACCGCCCTTAACCCGGGGGTGACTCACTAAACGGGTAAACCACGAACAGATAAAAGACTCGGACCGAGGATTATCATATAAGGTGAGACGATAGTCGCCTAAAAAACCATCAGCAGTATTTGAAGAGCTGAGCCAAAAGTTCAATTCTTTGAACTTTTTAAAAGGCGAAGTATTATCATATAAGGTATAAGGTGAGACGATAGTCGATTGGCGAAGAGCTGCCTAAACTAAAGTAATATTGGGAAGTATTAGACACGATAAGGTGAGACGATAGTCGATTGCCTTACTTGTATAATTTCAAAGGAAAGGCATAAATAAAGAAACTCAAATCTACCCCGAGGGGCCATTGACTGGTACTAAAGAAATACAAGCGAGGATACAACCACCAGAAGCTAAAACAAAAGTAGGAGACATAAAAGCCAAGGAAGAAGAAAACACTAGAGCTACCTACCTTCTTAAAGGATTAACAACTGACATACGCATTTTGGCTACCTACCCCGGGGGATTCACTGCCATAACCCTTTAGGTGGCTAGCTACCTGGGGAGATTAACTGACATAACCCTTTATTACCTTGGGATTCTTAGTAGATCACCTCGCCTATGCAACTGTTGCTTGGGTGCGATTAGGGGATTACCTGTACAATATATCAGAAAGAGACCCATGACCCGGCCCTGGTTGTCCTTGTTGACCCGGCCCAGGTTGTACTTGACCCGGTCCTGAAAGGGCCTCAATAAAACCAAGGCCATACTATAATAAAGCTCCACGCGGGCAATCACAACAAACTTCCCAGGGCGAGTTACACAAGAACACTCCCCGAGGATTATCATATAAGGTGAGACGATAGTCGATTGGCGAAGAGCTGCCTAAACTAAAGTAATATTGGGAAGTATTAGACACGATAAGGTGAGACGATAGTCGATTTCCGACAAACGAAAGGCAGGAAATCAATAAACGACTACACACCCCGAGGGGCGAAGAGCTGAACGAAGGGAAGTATTAGACCATAAGGGGAGACGATAGTCGATTGGAAAACCCCATAGAAACGTACTAAATAAAACCTTACGGGCATAAAATCACCAGCACCGGAACTCAAAACAGAAGGAGAAACCAGAGCAGCTACAAGATAAATCAGAATGATAATTAGTATGGCAAGACCTAAAACCCACTTGATAGTAGGGAACATATGATTCTACTTTAGGAACAACTCTACATCCCTACCTTTTTCAAGCCGCAAGTGATTCTCCTTTAGGAGGAGCTTTTGCGTCACCTAATTTCTCTACTTTTGGAGGAACTTCTCTCCTTTTGCCGTAGCTACTTTCTCTACTTTAGGAACTACTTTTGCCTCAACAGAAGCAACTCTTGCAAAGGAGCAACTACTTACTGGCGGAGCCCGAAGTGCCAGCTCAAAAGCCTTTGCATCAACAGCAGCAACAGGAACTGCCCCAGCGCCAAAAGGATTCTACTTTTGATTCTACTGCCCTACCGCTCCGTGGGTCTACTCCTTTAGGATAGGAACTCCTTTTTAGCCCCGAATTGATCTACTTTTGCCGCCCGAACTGAGTCTCCTTTCTCTACTGAGGCCCTACCATCTACTGAAGCCCTACCGCTCCGTGGGTCTACTTTATCTCCTTTTAAAGGAGCAGCCCTAGATTCTTCTACTTTAGGAACTACTCTACCAGCGGCCCCAAGAGCACCATCCCTAGCAACAGTAACTTCAACAGCAGCAACAGCCCTAGCTACTTTTGCCTCAACGTAGTCTTCTACTTTAGGAGGAGCTTTTGCGTCACCTAATTTAGCGACTTTTGCATCAACAAATTGATCTACTTTTTGAGCCCCGAATTTTGATCTACTTTTGAGGCCCTACCTGAGTCTACTTCGTCACCACCTTTTGAAGCCCCGAATTGATATACTTTTGCAGCAGTACTGTAAATTCTTTCTCTACTTTAGCCGTACCTAATTGAGCTACTTTAGCAGCCCCCCCAGTAGCAGCCTTTCCTTTAGCCCTACTAGGAATGTCAACTGCACCACTAGCAACAGAAGCCCTCCTTTACTTGCTAACATCAGCCCCAGGAGCTGCAATAGCTTCAGTAGCGGGAGTAGCAAGGTAAGCAGCAGCACTGTCCTTAGCAACAGTAGCCAGGTAAGCAGCAGTTGCAGAAGCAACAACTAGAGGAGAAGCACTAGCTTCAGTAGTAGTAGTAAGTAAAATAGCCCCAAATGTGTCTTTGTTGCGAAGTCTAATGATGTAAGTTTGAAGTCTAATGACGATGGTGTCAGTGTTTCCTTAGTTCCTCTCTTTATGACTCCTGTCTTTATTGCTCGCATAAGAGTTGCTCGCAAGTCACCTCTTAAGTGTCTAAGTTGTACGTGTGTGGTGTATATCTAAGTTGTAGTCGTCTAGTGCTACTGTTTAAGTAGCCCTAAGTCTCTTTCCTGCCTGTAGCTCCGAGCATTCCTAGTGTCCCTACTGTACTCACTAACAGCAGGAGCAGTAGCAAGACTAGTAAGAGCCACTCTACCAGTAGCATCCCTTGTGTTAACAGTAGCAACTCTAGTAGCATCCCTCCTAGCCCCAACTCGAGGAGCCCCACAAGCACCATAAGCCCTCCTTTACTTAGTAACAGCTAAGAGGAGCCCCAGGAGCCCCCCACTAGCCTCACTAGCGGGAGTCTCGCCAAGCAAGTAGCCCTGTACTTAGCACCAGTAGCAAGGTAAGGAGCACCAGTAGTAACTTGAGCAGCAGTACTATGCTTTCCTTGAGCAGCAGCTGTACCATCTGATACTAAAATAGCCTCAAGAGGAGTCACTCCAAGAGCCCTATGCTTTACTTCACTATCCTCAATAGGAGTCACTCTTAAGCTTGAGAAGCAGCTTCAGATGCTGGTAGAAGTATTTGCTTATTTCGGTAATTGGTGACTCCTGTTTGTATTGCTCGCAACTCTTTTCCTAAGGTATGAGATGCGTGAGTCGTGCGTGTGCGAGTATTTGAGTTCGACCCGGGCCCAAATTAGTCCTTCTTAAAATTCCGTCCTGACTTTTCTTTATGACCTGTACCTGCCTTTCCTTCCTCTGGGTGTCCTAACTGTACCTTTCCTTGCCTATCCCCTTCGGGGGCCCTCTCCCCGGCAACAGAACATAAGGAGGTCTCAGTACATAAGGTCTTAGGTACATCCTATATGAGTCCCTACTCAGAAGCCGAAGCCTAAGGAAATTATTATAGTATGGCTCAGAAGCCTCAACCAACTCAAAAGCCGAAGTCTTTCTTGACCCCTAGTAGCCACAGGTGCTGACTCAACATCCGAGGAGAGCTAATGCCTAAACTAACTCAACATCCGAAGACCTACTTGTGCCCTACTCAGGAGCCTCCTAAGTATTAAAGACTTTTTACTCAACAGCAGCACCAACAGCAGCCCCAAGAGCACCAGCCCTAGCAACAGTCACTTCAATAGCGGGAGCCCTAGCTCCTTTTTTTTGCAGCCCCACCTGAGTCTTCTACAGGAACAACTGCCCCAGCCCCAACTTTGAAAGCCCCACCTGCCCCAGCGCCAACTGCCCCAGCCCCAAGGTGTAGTCTGTACTTCAAATAGAAGGAAAGGAGTTCAAACCCTAGTTCAACTAGCAGGAGTGCAAATAGGACAGGAAAGCAGAGCATAGCCAAAGGAGCGGAGGATAGCCAAAGGCATACGATAGACAGAGTTCAACATAGTAGTTCTCAACTAGGAAAGAAAACCAGAGCAGCAGTACAACATAGGTGTAGAAAGAAAAGGACCACTTCCATATAGAGTCAGTAGTTCGGGCGGATATATACCCTTTGCAATAGCAGCAACTATATAAAGGAGCCTTAAGTGTACAGCTCAACAAAAGCCCAAAGTGACAGGTATCAAAGTCCGTGGGACACTAATCAATCAAACCTGGCCTACGCCTTTGTGGCTTACCCGGACTAAGGCTGTACTACTAAAGCATCATAATCAGCAGCAGCTACTAAAGCATCATAATCAGCAGCTACTAAAGCATCACCAGAAGCAATACAATGGATTACTAAATAGTTGAACTCAAATCATCATGCCTAGGCTTATAAAAGAAAGCAGCATCTCCTTTAGCAACTAAGGAAGCAATGGAAGCAACTGCCCCAGCAGCAACGGAGTCTTCTACAGTAGGAACAACTGCCCCAGCAGCAACGGAGTCTTCTCCTTTAGGAAGAACTGCGCCACCTGATTCTGAAGTTAGAGGTTCACAAGCCCCAAAAGCATCAAACGATCCCGAAGTCACTCCAAAGTTCAAAACTACGAAAGATTTTCCAAGGGCAGTACCTGAGGAAGGGAAACTCAAGGTAGAGGGTGGAGAACATAAAGGGGCTTCTGGGTCTGGGTCACCTGAGGAGTGAATCTAAGAAGGGGTTTTCAGTTGCACCTTCCGCTAGGGCTTCTATCTCCTGAGTTTGTAGTTGGGTCTAGGGCTTCAGCGTCAGGGTCTGGGGAATCTGTAAATGGGAGATGCCAAGGCAACTGCAAATGCAGGAAAGAAAAGGGCGTCTGGGTCTGTGGCTTCTCCTTAGTTTTGAGTTGGGGTTTCAGTTTCAGTTTCAGTTGGGGCTGAACTATCTTCTTTTAATAAACATAAGAATTTAATGTAGTGAACATGATTTTAGTATGGTTTGGTGCCCCCTCCCCTGAAGGGGTCCCTTTATAGATTCCAGGATTGATGGAACAATTTCTTCATTAATGATTTTGGGAGACTACTTACGAAAATAGGATCGATAGCTCAGTAGATGTGGATTGGGATTGCTGTAGCTAAGTTTATGGTTGTGGGAATTGAGTTACGAGAGCAGAATTGCCATTCGGTTACGAGAGCTGAATTCCGATTCAATGGGTATGTCGATTGGTGTATAGCAGGTTGGGCATTTCCAGTTGGAGAGTGGTTGTAACCAAAGACAGGTGGTATAGGGGTGAAAACATCCTTAAGTGGGTAGGGGTGAAAGTTTCTGCTTTGGCTGAGGTTGAGCCTTTGGCTGTAGTTGAGCGTTTCAGTTTCTCCTTTGGCTTTGGTTTAGCGTTGGGTTTCAGTTTCTTTGTAGTAGTTTTCACGTTTGGCTGAGGTTTCTGCTTGGGCTGTAGTTTTGCCTTGGGCTGAGGTTTCGGCTTTGTTTTCAGTATCTCCTTTGGTTTTACCAGTACCTGTAACCTAAGTTGTAGGTCGCGCTGGCGTCCTTCTCATTCTTGTTTTCCCTGTGCTGTACCCTACTTTTCTCAGTTGTACAAATTTCCTCCTAGTTGTACCTCTAGAGTTTACCCCCGAGGAGGGTATTCACTGGTCCCCCAGGAGGGCTGACTCTCTATCTAAATCTGACCCAAGGAGGGCTTACTCTATCTGCCCTAGCTGGCTGTCTGCGCAGCATTCCTCTCTCTTTGTGGTACCGCCTCTGGCGTTCCTCTCTTTCTGGTATCCCTATAACCCTATCCTGTATCTGGATAAGTCTCTCTGTACCCTTGGACACGAATAAAAAGCATCACCAAGAGCAACTTCAGCAGCCGAAGACCCAGCAAGCAACTCAAAAGCCTAAGGTGCTGCCTCAACAGCCGAAGCCTAAGACCCTTCCCAACTTAAAAGTTCAAAGAATTAAACTTTTGTTCAGAAAATACAGCTGATGGTTTTTTAGGGGGCCAATCGACTATCGTCTCACCTATCCAGTGGGTACCCTAAGGAATGCTTTCTTTTGCCCTATAAGTCTAATTACAACTCCGGAACAGCCTCCAAAGCCGAGGAGCGCTAATGCCTAAACTCAAAGCCTTTAGGAGAAGTTGAGGAGAAGTGACTACGGGGACCGGGAGCTTAACCTTTTTCAGAGAGGTTACGGGTACAAAGCATTGCCAGCTCTACCAGCAGCCCCAGAACTTCACCAGCATCCCTCACTTTTGAAGCCCCATGGGAGTCTTTCTTCTACTTTAGGTACTTTAGGAACAACTGTACCATCCCAACTCAGCCCCAAAGGATTCTCCTTTAGTAGGAACTTTTGCAGCCCCAGAAGATTATACAGTAGGAACGACTTTTGCAGCCCCAAAAGATTCTGAAGTGCCATCTGCGAAGGCATCAGTGCTAGCTGCCGAGTCTGCAGTGCTAGCTCCGGAGTCTGTGTATTACTAAATAGTTGATATATTCTACTAAAGACTTTAACTCAGCATCCCTATGCCTAGTCTTAAAAGCTGCATCTACTTTTGCAACTAAGGAAGCACCTGCCCCAGCCTCAACTCGAGGAGCAACTCTAAGATCCCAGTACTCACCAACAGGAGTCCCACTGGGAACTATACCAGGCGAAGACCTATCAACAGTAGCAACACTAGGAACTCTACCAGCCTAGGACCCAGCAACAGTAGCACCACTAGGAACTCTACCAGGCGAGGACCTATCAACAGTGGGAACTGCCCCAGCCGCAACTGCCCCATCCCTAACTTTTGCAGCCCCGGAGTCTTCTACTTTTGATTCTACTTTTATATCTGCCCTAACGGAAGTCTCCTTTATCTACTGAAGCCCCAACTGAGTCTTCTACTTTTTCGACTGTTGAAGCAGCCCTCGTGGATTCTACTTTTTCGACTGTTGAAGCAGCAACAGAGGATGAGACTTTTTCGACTGTTGAAGCAGCAACAGAGGATGAGACTACTTTAGGTGAAGCAGCAACAGAGGATTGTACTACTTTAGGTGAAGCAGCAACAGAGGCTTTAGGTGAAGCAGCAACAGAGTCTTCTACTTTAGGAACAACTGCACCAGCGCCAACGGAGGATTCTACTACTGGAACTACTGAGTCTACTACTTTAGCCACAACTGAGTCTACTTTGTCAACACCTTTTCAAGGAGCAGAGTCTTCTGAAGTGAGAAGTTCAACCGCCCCTAATTTTTTATCTACTTTTCAAGGAACAAGTGATTCTACTTTGTCCCCACCTTTTCAATTCAAGCCCCAGAAACTTTAGGAGCAACTTTTCAAGCAACGAATTTCTCTACTTTTGCAGCCCCAGATGATTCTCCTTTATCTGCAGTACCGTACGCGCGATAGTTATATATAATGATAAATGGCGTATCGTACGCGCCGTTTTGGAAGTCTCTAAATGTACGGCACGAACGCGCCTTCTCTAAGTATCTAAATTGTGCGGCGCCGCTGTGTCAGTATTTAAATAGATTTTGCGCCCTTGTCTGAGTAGTACTCTATTCTATACCTCTCCTCCATACTATTGAAAGCAGTAAGGGAGCGGAAGTAGCTCTTTCAAAGGGGTAGGATGAGTTGAGTGAATCGAACAAAGGCAGAGGTAGGGATACAAATGACAGGTAGAGAGTAGCAGCATGGGAAGAAAAGACCATATCAAAGAAAAGGGAACCAGAGGAGTGAATGCAACGTATCGATCGAAATCCCAGCTCCAAAGTGGGACAGAGAGCTCAATGAAAGCAGAATGAATGAATTCAGCTTAAAAGAAAGGGGTTGTAGATTAAGAGTTTAGGGTTTTCCTTACGAGAGGAAGAGTTCAGGCATTTGAATTTCCTTACCTTGGGGATTGGGATTGGCAGTCGATTGCAGTGGTTGAGTTGCTTATAGAGTAGATGTTAGGCATTTCAACTGGGGTTGATCATTTCGTTGAGGATAGCTCAGTAGAGGAGTCAATGGAAGAGGAGTCAATGGAACAAAGGCATGGGGCTCAACTACAGAAACCGAACAAAGAATTCATTAGGGTAAGAGTGAATAATTTAGACTGATGTCTTAACGCGTAACTCGTAACTCGTTCATGGGTCAGGGAATTAATGAGCTAACTTACTTAATCTGGCACGCGTTAGCCATTCACTCTTCCCTTAGGTAAATCAAAAACAGGCTTTCGAGTCGAGTGGAGGGCGAAACTACGTTTTAGCGCGCTAAGAGGCCTCTGCGTTGGTTTTTGAGTTCGGCCTAGATCCTAATTTTGACTTTGTACAATTCCGTCCTTGGTAAATTCTGTCCTTACTTTGTTTTCGTCCTCTAGTTGACAAGTAATGGTTTGGCCTTCGGTTGAAACACAAGGAGGGGAAGGAACCCTGACAACAGTAGCCCCTCTACTGGCCTCAGCAAGAGGAGCAACATCAGATTCTACTTTAGGAACAGTAGCAGCAGCAAGAGCATCCCCAATGTACTCAGTAAGAGCCTCAACACTAGGAACTGCCCCAGCAGCCCCCAAAGGAAGAGTGGCACCACTTGCAATAGCAGCATTTACTTCTTTAGGAACAGTAGCAGCAGTAAGACTATCCCCAATGTACTGACTATCCGCCTCCCTAGGAAGAGTAGCCTTACTATCCCCAGTGTCCTCAGTATCCGTAGTAGCCTCACCAGTAGCATCCCCAATAGGAAGAGCCTCAACAACAGTGCCAGCTGTAAGGCAACTTTTTTTCCCTAAGTGAGAGAGCTCCCAAGCAGCAAGAGCAGGAACTGTAGCAGCCTCATCAGTAGGAAGAGGATTCACTCCTCAGCTCAGTAGCCCCAGTGGCTCCTTTTATTAAAGCTTCAGTAGCAGGAACACTAGCTCCTTTTAAGTAGCACTTTTGTGCAACTAAAAAAGCTTCTTTTGATAGGTCTAATTCTTCTGGTAGAAGTATGTCTTTAGTTCCTAGATTAATTCTTCCTGTCTTTATTCCTGGGCAAGGACAACCAGCGCCGGGTGAAGGACAACCGGGTCCGTAGCAACAAGGACAACTAAGTGCCTTGGGAAAGGTCTCTCAGGTAAGCCCCAAAGGCAGAGTACAGGTAAGCCAATAAGCGCGAAAGGCAGCTTCTACTTCTTCTACTACTGGGTAATCCCCAAAGTTCTACTTCTACTGTTTTTCTTTCTTAGTGGTCTACGTCCTTTGTTCTAACAGTACATAAGGTAAGGAAGTCTCAGTACATAAGGTATAAGGTATCTATCTGTATATCAAAGGTATATGTCTATCCTTATGTCTATCCGTGTTAGGGTCAAAATTTGTCTATGGAAGTCTCTATCTGTTAAGTATGTAATGTACTTAGTAAGAACTCCAAAGCCGAGGAGCTAAGGCCTAAACTCAAAAGCCGAAGGTGCAGAAGCCGCAGCCCTAAGGAATGCTTTCTTTAGCCGTACTGCGTAGGCTACTAAGGATGTAAATCCTTTACTCAAGAGCCGTAACAGTAGGAACTCCAAAGGCATCATTGACATCTCTAAAGGC
>JBBMJZ010386675.1:0-15182 GCA_037833815.1 Zingiber zerumbet | reverse complement strand
AGGCTGATCTTGTTTTTCCACATGGTAAAATGCTTTGCAAATCTCATAAATGCAGGAGAGATTTTCTTTTCCAAAGTACAAAAATTCCAAGAAATTCATTTGTTCTTTAATAAATTCACAGTGATTGATCAAACTAATTACCTCATTATCAATACAATTCTGAATCTAAAGGAATAAGCGAGCATCTTCTCTAAGCCATGTCTGCTTAGAATCATCTTAAGGACTCATCAGTCAAATGACCATCTTTGCCAATACTTCGTAGATAAAGATGAATAGTCTTACTCCAATCCAAATAGTTCGAACCATTTAGCCTATAGTCCATGATTTTAGACATCACAGACACTACATCCGTCACAATAGAAGACTTATTTTCAGCCATAAGACTTTATCTCAAAGGAAGTCAAATAAGAGAAGAATTCAAAGGAAGATCCAAACCAACAAGTACCCACGCGTGTTTAGGTGCTGCTTGTGTTGAGGAAAGCAGGGCGACAGGTTCAGGCTGGCGGTAAGGATTGCTGACGACTGAGATTGGGCGATGCTTTTGATGGCGCATATCGGGAGAGTAGCGGTGGCGATCGATGGGGATAGGGCTGACAAGGTGGCTGCTCCGTAGTTGGAATCTGAGATGACGATGCCATGGTAGGAGAGCTGATGCCCGATGCGGTAGTGGGTCAAAGCAGCCCCATGCGTTATGTGCTGGGGAAGGGGAGGCGTAGCATTGACCTGCGGCGACGAGCAACAGCCGACTTCGTGCATGGACATAGGAGGGAAGGAAAGAGTGCCGGCGAGGAGGTCGTGGACGGCCGGTGGAGGTGTGTGTGCATGGGTGACTATGAGGCAATGATGCATCATGGAGATGAAAGTATGTGAGAGGTAGAATCCCTAATTTCGAAGTTGCTTAGGTACCATGTTATTTGAGATAAAAGTAATTGATAATTTTTATTGAAGAGTGATGCATATTTATATACAAACTAAGAATCTATCATAGGAAACTATAATTAGGCTAATTGACAATTAGCCTAATTGACAAATATATTAACTAATATATACATATTATCTAATATATATAGATAATAAGTGTTAACCCTTTAATTAATTATTTGGTTTAATTTAGTATTGCATTTATTGTTGGAAGACTAAGACTGAATTATATGTATTGATAGATTAATGTCTTTCATTTTACACTGTTTTCTGAATTTTATTAATTTAAGATTATATGTATCCCCATTATGTTCTCCTCTTCTCTCCGTATGTTGATTTAGTTGCTATGGTTTCTCTTTAAAATCAATAAGATGAGTTTTATATGTTAGAATATTGGGTGACTAGAAAAAATTTAGTGTCAGGTAGTTGAGATTGTGGATATACTAAAGAAGTGTGACTTCTATGGTTATGACACTCATGTTTAGTCCTAACAGAGAGTTTTGGGCTAATTTAAGAGATTTATAGAATGAACTACTATCAGATTTTGAACTTGACCTTTTTGAGTTGATGGATTGATGTAATAAAGTTAATATATCAATTCTCTCGTTCAATTGAGTTACTTCTTTCAGTGCCCAAATCACTCTAAATTGTCATCATTTGAGAACTCTTTGTAAACATCTTAACATGCATAGGTGATCTACTATGGCAATTTATTTAGAAAAGAGAACATACCTATACATTTTTTTTTATACCAATTACTAGTTAAGGATGTATAAGCTCAAGTTAATTGTAATCTATGATAGTGATGAACACGCTACATTAGCTCCAAAATTCTGTGCGAGACAATTGTGGCTGAGTGCAAGTTCCTTATTATGGGTCTAACAATAGCGGTTGAGGTATCAGCAGAGATGATACAAGTATTCAATTGATTTGTAAGGAAATTGTAAGTCTGATATTGGGAGGGTATGAAGGCAAAGAAAGGAACCCATGAGGCACTTTATAGAATTTAACATAGAACATGTATCCTGAGTGACCACTTTTATTCCACTAGAGGGGGCCCAGGAGGTCATCATCAAATCTGTGGAGAAGCACACTATTGAAGCAGTTCTTGGGGTGAAATCTTATAACTGTTAGATCGAAGAATTCTGTATTTGCATCCTTTAAGAGGACCTGCCTATTGTTAAAGGTCAGACTCATTGCAAATTGCTCAAGGCCAGAGCCGTGAGATACACTTTGATGAATGGGATCCTACACAAACGTTCCTATTCTATGCTTTATGCGAATGTTTACTCCCCTTCGAAACATAGCGGAGGGTGAAGTGTCTCCTTTGGGGTAGTAAGGACTGGGTACTTTCAGTGTTCCCTTCGAAATAATGTGACTAAACTAGTGGAGAAATGTGAAGTGTGTTAGAAATTTGCAAGGGTGCGTCGACTATCGACATTAGAGCTAACACCCATTGACAATGTTTTAAACTCGTCAGCGATGTTTGACACTTTGATCAATGGAGAATGGATAGGTCTCTTTTGCTTCGAAAAGAGAAAAAAAGAAATTCCAAGTCGTGGCCGTCAATTACTGGTAGAATCTAAGCCAGTTTGGGTTTTATTGGAGCAACAACTAAAAAGGTTCCTTTGAAGGAAAATTATTATGAGGTTCATCTATTTTCAGGATTAGTGACTGACAATGAATGAAATTCATTTCAGCAACAAGTTCAAGACGGATTGTGCAAGTCATGGCATCAACTTGAAATTCACCTCAATAGCCCACCCACAGATAAATGGACAAACCAAAGTCACGAACAAAATGATACTCAAAGGGTTCAAAAATGGGTTCCTGACTTTTGCATGTCATGGGTTGACAAGCTGTTGGGACTCTTGTGGCGTACATGAGTATGCCTCAAGTAGGAAGGAGGGAATCACCTTCAATTTAACATTCAAATCTGAGCTAAGTAATTATTGTCGTAGTAAAAGTTCCGTCATTTCAAACAAACTACTTCATTCAAGAAGCTGCGACAAAAGCACTCCGAATGAGCCTACACTTGCCAGAACCAATTCAAAATTAGTGAGAATCACTCACTCAAACAAGATAACACCAAATCTTATAATAAAACTGTGAGGAAAAGAGAGTTAAAGGTGGGAGACTTTAGTCTGCTAAGATTAGAGGTTAGCCATCCCCAAGAGCACTTGAAGATGATGCCAAACTGGGAAGGACAGTGACATTGAAGCTAACCAAGTGAAGAGATTTTAGATTTAAATATCTCAAGGAGATTTCCCTCAATATATGCAACCCCAACTTTCTCTTTAATACTCTCATTACTTATCCTGTTTATCCTCGTATATCCACACATCTACCTTAACATCTTCATCTTTGCAACTCTCATCTTCTACTTATGTGCTCTAGTTATAGCCTAACATTTAGCTCCATATAATATAGTAGGCCTAATCGCCATTTTGTAGAACTTCCTTTTAAGTTTTAGGGTTATTTTACGATTACATAGAACACCCAACACTCTCCTTTATGTCAACCATCCTACTTGTATTATATGTAAGACATCCCTCTCAATCCCTCCATCCTTTTGTAAAAATAAGCCTAAATACTTAAAGCTCTCAATTTTAGACAACTCGTCATCTCATATCTTAACAATTGTCTCATTACGTCTAATATTGTTAAACTTAAATTTCATATATTCGGTCTTTACTCTACTAAGCTTAAAACCTTTTGCTTTTAGTGTTTCCCGCTAATATTCGAGTTTAACATTTACTCTTCATGTGCCATATCTAATAAAACAATATCATCTACAAACAAAATGAAAAGGTGAGGGTTGTGTTAGGTTGTCGTTGAATTTAGGCAAATGTTTAATAAATGGATCCATCAAAATGAAAACACTTGCTATAACTAGAAAAGACACATCTTTTAATAAAAATGAAAAACACTTCCACCTCATTAAAAAACTAATAAAGATGCTTTAAGGATGGTGTTATTGATTCATGTAGCACCGATGCATGCAACCTTCACCTGTCATGCGTGAATGACATGTTCATGTAAATTTATCCTATATGCAACACTGCCTTAATGTTGCTCCTATCTCATTCATGTAACAAGTCCCCCACAAAATAATAGAACGTTCTGCTATGGTTGGTTCTAACAGCAGTTAATTTTCTATTAAACTTATCAACTTTACAGCCCACAAACACAAACAACATTTGAACCTCTATAAATTCCTTACAGTCTGCAATCTCTAGCCCAAACAAAGTTACAATATATTAGATTTTGTAACCAAAGTTGCAATCTGTTCTATTGTCATACTAGAACCCATTATTATAGACCTTCCAAATTATGAATAATTTATCTTATTGTGTTCCAAAATTCAACTGAACATGAGAATGAAATTTAGCATTTCATTTATAATTTCTCTCGAATTCAATCCATTTCACTGTCATTTTCATTTTCCCATTCCATTCTTGTGTACCAACTACAATTTTATGGTAATTTTCTTTTCCTTTTTTAATCTTGACCATGAAGTGCCCTTATATATTATTGGATGTGAAAGTATTCTCTCTAATAATGCTGTTATATAAATTCAAATCTTCAACGTTTGATCAAAAGCCCTTCGTTATTTAACTCATTTACTGCTAGACCAAACAATCATTGGCATCTTTTTTAAAAACTTATTGGTAGTGCAAATCCACTTGGGCTAACTTTATACAGTCAACCATTCGCATGGAATATCATGTGTTATCCCAAGCTTCTTTATTGTTAAATAGATTTTTCCAGTTCAACAAGGGATCTTAACCTAGAACTGGTAAGTCTGCTACGTATCATTTTGTGTAGCCTATACTACCAGTTGCCCTATTCATTATTTGTCCTAAATCTGATAAGATATAAATTGATTCAAACCAGATTTACCTCTAGGATTCAACCAAACAAAAAACTGGCATATAGAAATAGTTAGCCCCTTAATTGGTAGTGTATATTATGCTGCTGCATTCCTTCTTGTTGATGTGGTGAAGCTTTATTTTATGCTTGTCTTGTGAATTCAGGGAAGCCAAGCTTTTTTAGTCCTTTCATGTCTTAACCGCAGAAGACTCGTTAGTAGATTGCTTTACTGACCTAGTGCAAGTATCCTCCCAGTTTTGCACTGAGTGTAGCAAGGAATAGTGCAAAGTTGGTTCGCTGACCCTCATGGTACTTGCCATTGATTTTGCTACTTCATATTGTAATATGTATAGACATATGATTGGGCTGTGCCATGTCGGGCAAATTGTTTTATAAAGGGTGCCAACGTTTGACAGATGGAATAAAGAAATGCAGGATCAAATTGTAATGGTTGTTCCAATGAACTAATATTTAGTTTGTGATAATTGTCTTGATTGTTGTTTTCCTTGTGCGATAGAAGATTGTCCACCAGGAAGAAATTTTCTCCTGTAACATCAAACTTGATTCTTCTTTCAAGTGGACCTTAACATACTTGTTATTACTTCATTTTATTGTGAAAAAAATTTGTAGCTTGATAAATCTTTCACGAGAATCTTAACATACTTGTCACTTCATTTTACTGTGAGCAGAATTTGTGGGTTGTTCAGATGGTTGCTGTATCTTTGGAACAGACCTTTTGTAGGGTCTAGCTAGAAGAATTTGACGAAAGATGAGGCTCGGGTGGACAACCAAGGTGAAATTTGATAATTTACTCTATTGTAAGGTCATGATTTTCTTGATGATTATTTGGTAGAATACTATTGTTTTATACAGTTCTGCTTATTGCTAATTGAGTTGGATATCTGAGTTATCCTAACTTTTTTGTTTATTTTAATTTTCAGAAATGAGGGGTTAATGTTTGTTGATCAGAGGTGGCCCAATTTTATCACGCTGTCTTAGTTGCTTGGATAGCGAGAGGCACTCTTACTTTCAATTCTATACTCAAGTATGATTGGCTTGACTCTTGCATTCAATGTATATATCCATTGAATGCCTCGTGGGTATTGCAATTCACTTTGGGAATATGCTTATGAAATATTTGTAACTTTTGTAAACTCTGATCCTGAGGAAGTCATCATGTGCCTCCGTACTAATGAATTATGTATTTTAAAGTAGCTTGAAAACTCGATCTGTCTTCAAACTGCATTTGAAAAGATAACCTTAGAGACATGACCATTGTATTTCTTTTTCCCAATTAGCGTATATATGTTGAGCACAATTTCATGGTTCGACTAGAGGGATAGAGGAATTAATTGCTTCAATGCCTATTCAAGACCCTCTGACAATTATCAAGGTAGAAAACGAAGCTTAGTAAATACATAAATAAATAAAACTTAAATGCATAAATGATAAACTTTTGTTGGTCAATTATAAAAGAACAATCCGTGCATTCTCCAATTCAACTCGTAAATAACTAGAGAGACTGAAGAAATCACATCCATGAATCATAGTTCTTTCCTCCGACAACTACCATACAATTTGAAACACCTAATTGTTTCTGTCTCTTCCAAATGGCTGATAGCGGTTGCCCACCAGCAATAATCTTCAAAAAGCAACCATCTAACGTTCAGCACCTCCAATTTTTTTCCACTTCATTCTATGCAAATTTTGAAATAACAACCTGAAATCTGTCTTGCAAATTAGCCTCCATCTTCGCCACTGTCCTTTACTAGATTCCTTCTAAACCTGGCGAACTAATTGTGGTTTGTTTGTTCTTTAGAGCTTAGGACATCTATGCACATTCTTGAAGCGCTTTACAATAAATTTTGTCTTAGATTGCATTTAGCTTCAATGGGCAAATCCCCTTCATATTGTGCTTCCATTTTATTCATCCAACCTTGCCCATTTGATGTTGTAATCCTTACAAATAAGTGTTGGACAACATCTCTAAACTATGCAAGGGTATCATACTTCATCCCAACCTTAAATTTTGCATCAATGAAATGTTCTGGAGGAATAAAGGTTTTATTTTGTTTTTTTCCCTTTCTTCCTCAAGGTTATCCTTGTTACTAAATATAATTGTCATGTTTTTTTTCATTGATTTTTTTTTTCCTTTTGAAAAAGAATTTGAGTGACTATGTGTCACTGCATTTTATTGAGGTTCTAAAGCAAGACGCAAGAGATTGAGACTACAACTACATATGTAATTACTAATTAATCTCAACATACGAGACACATAATCAATTATTCAACTAAATAGTAATTGATATGCTTCTCAACAAAATCTTGGTCAGATGATTTGCTCAAGTCATTCACCGAGGGATTCATAGTAGTCTTCTTGATTGTATAGGGACCTTGAGATCTATCATAGTGTTGGATTGGAAAATCATTGTGCATGCTTGTGAGAAAGTCATATAAGTTCTTTATTTGACTAACAAAGAGGCTATGCCATCTATCTAATTCTGTGAGGATGTTTTTCCTTATCAACCATCTAAGACTAGAAACGCAGCGAAGCAGTAAAAAAAAAAAACTCAACATCTTATTCTTTCTCATCTCTACACATGATGCAATTGAATATTAGGAGCTGCATTCTTGTATTATTATTATTATTTTTTGATAATTAGCCAGTCGGGTACTTTAACTTTAATTGGAGAGTGTGAAGGGCATATTTCCACTAAATATTCACATCTCATACACAAATTTAACTCTAAAGATGCTTGAGTTACTCTATTTCCAATGCATGCTTACATGTCCAGAATCACCAAGCTTCCATCTAACCAGTTTTACCAAATCTATCAGCTCAATTGCATATACTTCCCTCGTGAAGTGCAGTCCCAATGTTAGAGAAAGAAGATCCAACTGCTTTAATTTTACTCCTCTAGTTGTGTAGAGAGTAAACAGGGATGGAAAGATCCATTTTAGAATTCATCACTCACCCATCTACTATGTTAGCTGTAGACATTGCATTGTCCAAATCATTTGAATTTATTAATATTCCATTATGACAAAAAATGTCGTGCCAACCAAATTGTGGCAAAAAGGGGACCAAGAGCAATTCGAAGTTATCATCTTCAGCTCTGTAGGTGTAAAATAAGCTATTTCAATAATGCACCTTCGAGGCGATTGGGTGCATGTCATTGGAATCGTTATACTTAGAGCTCTATCACACTTCCTAATCTCAAGGCTCTACTAACACAGGTTTTAATACTTTTATGAAAATCATAATATATAAATAAATATATTGAACTATAGTATATGATAAATACAATTTTATATAGTCGTATATAATTTATATATTGTATATTTATTTGTTATAATTCTAAATTTTAAAAATTATATATAACTACTTAAAACTATAGAATATGACTATTTAGAATTTTATTATAAGTTATTTATAATACATTATGTATTATGATTCTAACACTTTCTATGATGGAATTATATTCTGTTATTTTAACCTTTAATCTTAAAATTTTCAAGATTTATACTAAAGAACATTTGATATTAATATTTATGTGATATAGCCTGGTTCATGAATTCACCTATGGAAATGCGTCCCAAATTTATTCGGGACCATTCATTATGATGCATCCGACATGCCTTTATTTCTGTCTGTGAAGCATACTGAAAAATGAATTAAGTATCTTCCAAGGCTTTTGGGTGGTGCAGTTTGACTGGGGTTGTATGTGATGAATGCTTCTTATCTATATATTTGTTTATTGGTATTTTTTTTTTTTTTTAAATTTGGACTCCAGACACTCAACTCTGATAATCAACTTTGTGTGGTAGGCAAATTTCCACAAAAGCTCGTGGCCACTGTTAAGTTTATGCAACAACTGTTGCAGGAAGTGGCCTCAGCTTTGCTGCTTGCACGCTGTTGAAATGATAGTTTAGTGCTTATCTAGAAACTTTTTTTTCAGTATGCAGAAATAAGGCAGTAGCACCATGTTTCATGCATTGCTGAGTAGAAACCCAGTTCCTGAAGACTCCTGAGTTTTTCCTTCTTTAACTAACTTGTATTATTTTAATTGTATTAGGTACTTGATACGATTAAAGATTTTTCCAGAAACAAATTCTGTCCAACTTTCAGCACAAGCATGGTGATTTCTTCTTATCCTTCTTCTTGAGCATTATATATATAATTCCAATTCTGTTTAATTTAATTTTTTAGTCTATTTGAAGGAAAGAAAGATGATATATATGGTGTGGAATGTGAATGGAATCTAGGAAATTATCCTGCTTACATGTGATTTATATTGTTTAATTTGGCAGGAGCTAAACCCAGACAAATTAAGACACTTACAAGCTAACGACCAGACAAATTAAAATACTAGCAGAGCTGTCAATGAAAGCGGGCGGTGTGTGATCAGACTCTACACTAGCACGCTACGTATTAAATTAATTAAAACTCTTTTTATATTATCCACACAAAATTGGGCAAACCACCAAAGGCATTTTGAGTTGTAGTGATTTAGAACACGTTTTAAAAGTGTGCGAGGAAAATGAAGTGTTGTGTCTGAAATCACGATGCTTGACTTTGTAATTAAATTGGCAGCAGACAGAAAGTTAATGGGCGATGGAGCCATCAGCCAACAGATTCGACACTGCAACAACAGGGCACCGGAAAACAGCCCCTTCTTTTGTCGGCCATGTTATTAATGATAATAATTCCGGTGAAGATAGTCAGATACAGATGCATGTGAAATTAACAGCCTGTTTGGAGTAAGTATGACTAACTTTAGATGAATGTAATAAAACATAAGGCTTGCCTTTTAATTTTGCCCAATCTCTAGCTTGTGGTATGTATTGGATCTGTTCACCTGTCAGTGGTAGAGAGATTCAGAAGATAGGTATAGAGAGCATTTCTGTCTTGTCATTCTCTTTTGAGTTTTCATCCATATAATTCCAGTTCGTGATCCATAAGTCAATTCTAAGTCAAATCGTGCGTTGAATGATTAAAGAAGAAATTTTCATTTGAAAAGCTGAAAGACCAATCCCAACCTTCAATACTTTTTGTTTACCAATTGATGCACTTGTACTTAACTTTTAGATTTCTTAAACGATACACTTTCTGATTTCTTAAATGACACTTTCTCATTCTATCTCTCCAGTAAAAGAATCATCACTATAGTGGTATTAATTTTAGGATTTATACCATATTAAAATGATGTTGATTTTCAATATCAAACCGGTATTAATTTTTGAAATCCAGTACTATAGTAGTGTTGGTATTTGAAATTCAGAACCATAATGGTATTATTCTTGAATGCGGTATTAGTATAGTGCCGTGATAGAACATTTAGATTTTATCACATTAAATGCGACGTTACAGTGATTGGTAGGAAAGGTAAATGAAAATAAATGTGTCCTTCCAAAAATCCGAAAGTTAGATGTATTTTTGAAAATTTCACAATTTTATTTTGTATATTTGCTAAATTGTCGCTTTTTGTTCATGCCACAAAGGCCAAGAAGAAATTCTACAATGAAGAGCTGATGTGTTGATAGCAATCATGTCCAATGTGTCGAAATTCTACAAGAAGGATAACGAATTGATATTCTTGGCAACAATAATAGAAAGAATAGTTTTATTCAATGTTTGTACTCAACCTCTTTCAATTCGTTAAAAGCAACCAATTGTGCAATGAGTTAATTTCCTTTGAACGGTCAAGGGATTATGAAGAAAGTATTTGGGTTAACACGTTTTGAAGGACCGTAGAGTGCACTAGAAGGGTAGAAGGATGAATAGCCCCGCATTTTTTTTTCCACTTTCTTTTTGGTCTTTGTTTTTATCTATCAAGTTAAGAAAACATGGATTTTTTACTTGGCTCACAACCTTTAGAGTTTCTAGTCTAAGGCTCATGTTTCAAGCACGAGCTACCATCATTTTCGTTTTTTTGGAAACCTCCCAGGGCCGGAGAAATCGAATTTAGATAAGTATAAGTGCAATAAAGAAAGATAATTAAAAAGAAATGCTCATAATAAAATATACAAATAAAAGGTGTCGATTCGGTGTGGAAGTCCTGAATTGTACGCACTCCTTATAGAGTTTTTTTTCAATTGCACGACCAGAGCTTTGAGAGCTTTTTCAAACACTAAACAAAGAGGATTTAATGTGAATGAAATAATTTTTCCTTGAGCTTTCGACTCTCTTTTATAGAGCTTGATCTAGATTTTTTTTCAGTCGACTGAGAGTCTATTTGGTGACCGAAACTCGGTCAAATTTCATCCGGAGATCGAATTGCACAAAGCCGATGTTATTAGATTTTTCAATCTATTGATTTTTTTTTATCGACTGAATAGGGTCCGATCGCCTGGACCACTTTAGGTGGCTCTGACTTCTTTTGATCTTCAATTACTCTCAAGTCTTTTGAGTTTTCATCTTGCTTCAATTTTCTGCAAGACAAACATGCAAACAAACCTAGTTCTTAGTCTACTAAACCTACTCGGTTCACTTATTTGGAGTTTTTTTCTCTAGGATTTTCTATACTACCTAGGGTTTATTTTCTTAGGATTTTTCCTTCACCAATCATCTGGCTATCCTTAACCTATTTGAATTTTTCTTTTACCAGACATCCGGTCAACCTTTGGACTTTCCTTTACCTAACATTTGGTTCTCTAAACCTATTATAATTTTCCACTTGCCAAATATCTAATTATTCATTGATCGGTCTTTCCACTCACTTAGGTCAATCTTCTCACTTGCACTTTATTGATAAACATTTGGTCACCTTTGACTTATCCTTACCACTCACTTCCAAGCATTTAATCAACTCTCCCAAAGTACTTATCAACCATGATTATACTCCATTAAACATATTACTCAAATAAATATCAAGACTTTAGAGGCTGATTGCACTCACACTTTTTTCTTGTTAGACGACACTCAATGCTATCTCAAATTGCTTACCCAACACACCCCCACGGTGTAGCCGAGTTGATACTTGGACGACAGAGTTATTTCATTAGACAAGAGTTGATTGATTTATTTTCCTAAAGATTAAATGCCTCTCACTTAAGAGGCTACTTGACATGTGATTTATCTCATTTCATTCTACTACGGGGCGGGCGATGGGAGATACTTACGGTAAGTGAAATCACTTCATCCAATTGCTTTCCCAACACCCTTCAAATGTAATGAGTGCCAATTTATTAATTTCAGCGCGAGCAACAGAGACTACATTAGATCGCCCCTTCGCATCCTTCGTCAACTACATTTGGAGCCCTCCTCAATTGGTAACTAGGTTTTGAACTTGTCTATAAGAGCCGTGCTTTGCTCCTCTTTCCAAGGTGTTCAACATCCTCGATGATGAGGCTTCACCAACAACCACGTCTCACAGAGCAAAACATTCTACGGCCACAGCACATGTGATCAAGAACCAAACTGCTATTGATACTCCATCACCAAGAAGCTCTACCTTGTGCAATTGATGCTAGAATGGTTCTATTTATTGCTACTACACCCGATCATCATGACTAGCTAGAAGACTTAATCCTAATTTGTATTCTCCTTGCTTTTAGCCCCCAAAAAAAGAAATTCTATATTTATTAAAAAAAAACATGATGTACAAAGAAGGGTTCTAAAAAATTTTGCTCTATGGAACTAATTATCTTTTTTGGTTAGTTAGATAATGACTTAAAAAATTACTTTGCGAGATCATATGCGACAAGAGATCAGAAAAGGCCAAACCAATCAAGAAAAATTGAAGATGATGAAGAAGGATACGCAAACAACATTTAGAAATGGAAAGCCATCAACAAGATCAATCATGAGCCCCTTTCGCACTGTAGCTACATGACTTTGCTACCTTCAGAGAAGTGTGAGACCTAGCTGTTGCCAAAAGATACCTAGAACCCAACCCTACTGGCCGTATGAATGAACCCTGGAACTTTATCTCCTAAAACAAAGCACGTGAACATCCATATTAGAATTCTATTCAAAGATGATGGCTCTACGATTGTAAATCGACCAAATTAAAACCTCCATTGATACAGCCAATAATAGAGTTATATTTTGGAGCAAGGGTTGAATCTCGATAAAATCAGGTCTCTCCCAATAACATGAGCCAGGCGGGAAGTGGGGATCGAGGGTAACAGATTTTACCTTTTATAGCAATAATAGAGCTATGTTTGTCCCATAGTTACTGTGCAACGGTTAGGTCCTTCAAGTGGTTAACCAGACATCTAAGGCTCAAAGTTTAGCTGTGATATATTGCAGAGATTTTTCTCTAGCGGGGCGACAACCTAAGAAAGCTGACTTCTTGGATGAGCCTCTGTGAGCGCTTTCTGATTTATCTTGGTAGCCAGTGGAAAACTTCCGTGGGGTTGGGTCAGTTACCTCCAGGATTAGTCAGTTTAAAGAGTTGAATATATAGATTACAAAATAAAATAATAGAGCTATATTTACCCATAGGGCTATGGTGTGTTGGTAAGAGATGGGACATGCTCCCTAGGCGCGCAACAAGAGTTTAAATCTCACCCCATGGCATATTTTACTTGGGGAGATTGAAAATTTGGTGATGCTAGACTGCCTGCCAGAACTCATCCATCTGTGCTTTTTGATTTACTCTAGTGAACGGTAAATAATTTTCAGGATCTGGCATGTTATCTCCATGATTAGTCGGATCATAAGAACTGAATACCCGGATTATCAAAAGAATACAAATAATAATAGAGCTATATTTGATAGATTTCATGATTTTAATAGGTATATATTTTAATTATTCAAGGCGAGAAATTGGCTTTTATAAAGAGAAAGAGCAACTTCTATTTTTTTTTTTTTGATAATCCGGATATCCAACTTTTACGATATGACTAATTCTAAAGGTGATTAGCCCAGGCTCATGAAATTTTTTTTTATCAGACATCATGATACATCAAGAAGCACAGATGGATCATAGCGGAAGGTACAATGTCAAGAGTAATTCAAACTCCTCATGTGTAATGTACCTGGGTGAGTTTCAAACCCTCATTGGTTGCCTATGGAGCCCATCCCACCGTTTACCATCACACTGTAGCTCTGGGGCAAAGAGCAACGACTAATTTTTTTTTTTTTTATTTTATACTTGAATCCAAATCTTACCATCTGACTAATCCTAGGGTAGACGGTCTAGCGACTGTTGACATGACACTCTAGTTTCACTAGTAGTTCAATCAGTATAGGTGTGCCCTTATCAATTGTGGGAATTGAACCCTGATTTCTTGGGAAATGTATCTTGCCTCTTACCATCACCAAGTTAGGGGGAAGGGCCAAAGACATACTAGCCACTAGGGTAAATCGGAAAGTACTTGTAGGCAACCTATCAGCCCAGTGTTCTTAGGTCAATCGTCCATTAAAGAAAATTCTTTAGTTAATTCACTGAAGTTGGAACTTGATCCCTAGTTTCCTAGGAAACTGAGAAAGCGTCCTACCGCTGCACCATTACCTCGGGGGTAAAGAGCAACCCCTAATTTTTTTTAATGGTGCAGCAATACGACGCTTTATTAGTTTCCCAAGCATTTAAGGATCGAGTTCCAACTTCAGCGAATTAACAGATGAATTTATCTTAATAGAGGGTTGGCCTCAGAATACTAGGCTGATGGGCTGCTCACTACGAGCATTTCCCGATTTACTCTAGTGGCTAGTGGGAAACTTCCGTGGAACCGAATCGGTCACTCCCATGATTAGTTAATGTGAGATGGATATCAAATGCTAACTTAAAAAAGTAACTTCTAATTATAACAAAGTTGCCAACCTTTAGCCCCTAATTATAATAAAATTAGATATCGGGTGCTAACTAAAAAAATCCCTAATTACACCCACTATAGGATGCTCTTTAATAATTGGACTTGGTAGAAACTCTTATATCCTTAGCGCCATTGCATCTATCCATCAATGGGATTTTCATCATTGAGATATTTCAACGGTGATTCTTAAAATTAGATGGTTATTACAAGAGTTAATTTAACAAGTATTTAAGAAAGAAAAAAATTTCTCAATATAAAAAATATAATAAACTCAGTTAGTCTCATTGACTAGTCTTGAGAGTGCCCGATCCGACCTCATGAAATTTTTCCACTGGCTACTAGAGTAAATCGGAAAGTGAGCATGGCGAGCAACCCGGAAGCCCGACATTCTTTGATTGTGCGCATTTTCAAGTGATGGTTATTACAATTCTAATAAGCATCAAACATAATAAAATGAGCAAATATCTACATAAAACCTGCTCCATGCTATCAAAAATTGGTCGATAGCCTTGTATTCCTCCTCCTCCTCCTCCTCCTCCTCCTCCTCACCATAAACCTTATATTAGGGTTGTAGAGGTGCCAGATTAACTTAATTTTTATTGTATTCAAGTTTATTTAATAAGGGA
>JBBMJZ010386639.1:0-15189 GCA_037833815.1 Zingiber zerumbet | reverse complement strand
AGATCATATATATATATATATATATATACCAATAGGGATCGCAGGTAAATTTTCCCTATATATATTACTCACCAACCCGCTTCTACCACAAAAATATTATTTTCCTCATCAAAATCTGCTACGATAATTGATCAAAGGGCATCTTATTTTTTAATCGATAAAAAGTATACTCTACTTTACTACTTTAGTATATTTATTAAAAGACACACTCAATTATTCTTTCTATTCTATTTTCACTGTCAAATCTGACTTCTTCTCTTTCTGTTTCTCTTTCCTTTATTCTCTTTCTCTTTTTCCTCTCTTTTTACATGCATATATAAATATTCATATTAGGTCTACATTAGTCTTATATGAATATAATATGTTAATATCAAGTCTACATTAAAGTTAGGGCCGTTGAAAGATGATTCTTTTAATAATATTTTAATATATTTAGAAAAATTAAAATAAGTAATGAAGTGTATCGTTAGACTTTTTACAACCTCAAAAATTCAGAGGATTTAAAATGAATCTCCATAAGTAGATTTCAATCAAAAATCACTGATGAACTTAAATAAATTCATTTCAAAAACCACTGATGGACTTAAATAAGTTTATTTGAGACCTTTTGAATTTTGAGGTTATAAGGAGTCTAACGATGTTCTCCATTACTTATTTTAGTTTCTCCAGAGGTGTTAAATATAATAAGAATCAACATTAAACCTTAACATGTGTCTAATATGATTCATATCAGGCCCAACATATCCATCAATAAGTTTTGATCAAAACTCATTGATGAATCTAAACATGTTTGATTGGACCCACTTCGGATCCTCTGAATTTTTGAGATTGCAAAAAGTCTAACGGTGCCTTGTATTGTTTATTTCGACTTTTCAGGAGTGTTAAAATGTAATAAGGAAGAATTGATTCTAAATCTCAACATGGGTCTGATATAGAATCATATCAAACTCATGTTGGCCTTGCCCAACATGTCTATCAATGAGTTTCGGTCAAAATCTACTGATAGACCTAAACATATCCAATTGGACTTATTTCAGATCATGTGAATTTCTGAAACTGCAAAAAGTCCAACGATATCCTCCGTTGCTTATTTCGACTTCTCGAAGATGTTAAAATATAATTAAAAAATCATCTCTAAATCCTAACATGGGCCTAATATGAATCATTTCATATCCATGTTGGGTCTGATATGAAATCATATTAGACTCATATCGAGCCTGATATGATTCATATCAGGTCCAAAGTAGGCCCATATTGGAGTTTAGAACTAATTTTTTTAATAATATTTTAACATATTCGGAGACACCGAATTCGTAATAGAGGGTACCATTGGACTTCTTGCAGTCTCATAAATCCATATGACCTAAAATGAATTCAGTCGGACCTATCTAGATCCATATCAAGTTTATATCAGGCTCAACATAAATCCGGTGAATTGGTCATATCTCCTCGTACTGGGGACGAACTTGGCCCCCCTCGATATCTAATCCTGGCTCTGCCCCTGTCAGTGTCCAATCCAAGAAAAATGGTGCGGTTTCATTTAAAGTATAAATTGCAAGAAAGACCAAAGGATTTCCATGCGACAATAACTGTAATTGTATAACATCAAGAGATACATCATGAATATACACACATCTTTCCATCTGTTAGAAGTAATTTCACCTGAAACTGTCAGATGTAACTTCTCAGAACTTTTTTCTGCTTCCTTAACCATTATGTTAACTATTTTGCATACACAATTTCTCGAAGATGTTGCTATACAAAATAGAGCTTTGAAATTCATGGTGAATAAGTTCTACAACCTGAATTTACAGCATTTTTCATCATTTGTAATTTCAAATTTATAAACTTAGACATTAATATATAATATAGAATACGTCAGTGCCTACATGTCTCACAAATTGAGTCATTCATCTTCTTCAAAGAAACTACTAAAGACCTACAACAGCCGTAAGAAAATGTTACGATACAATAAAATTAAAAAAAAGAAAAAAAAAAGACCAGGAGTGTGTACAGCTTATAATTTTAGCATATCATGATATCACAACTACCCATTTCTTCAAGATAAGAAAATGCTATCATAAGCCAAAAAAAATGAAATTTAGGTTAAGCAAACTTGACAAAATATCTGCTTGAAACAAAGAATGAATAGAAGTGCAGCAATGAATCTTCAAGATGCTGAAAAAGGACTGCTAAGGTATACAAAGGAGAATGTCTCCAAGTCTCATCAAACATGTAACACAAGCAATTCAAAAACAAACTATAATGACGTCCTAGTTGCCTGCGTCAAAGTAGATGCAGATGATGCCTCTGCTATTAGCAAAACAGGCTGTCTAGCCTGCAAACATGCACATATATCAAATGCGTGTAATGATGCCCCATCAAACAATAAATTAACACCAGGTAGGACAACTTCTCTACTGTGTTCCTCATCCGATTCATGTTTTGTTCCATCAGCAGAAGTTGACTCTTCAAATGATTGTGCACCAGCTTCATAAATGGAACTAAGTGCATAAGACCTGTAGGCAGATAAAACTCAAAGAGAATTAAACATAGTTGGGGCTAAACAAAGAAAACATAGAACAAATCTGAATATCATAGTCAGTCTACATAACTAAATTTTACAGAAACAACTGATGATAAATTGTAATAGTTAGCACAAACTTATTATTTGATCCTTCATAAGATCACAGTCAGGCTTCATAATAGTCAGTGTAAAACAGAAGAGATAACCAGATAGTATATTTTAAATGGAGAAACAGTTGATATAAAATATAAGCACGAGTTTATAGAGTTTACAACATAATTGTGCATGAGTAAGGAGGTTTTATTATCTTTGGGGACTTTGATTTATCATAAATACTACAAGAGAGATCATTATAACTGTGATAGTTTTTTAATTGCCGCATTTTAGAACATGATTATGTGAATATTATCCTTCCCTATCTGAAGGTCAAATTAGACTGCAGAACAATGACCTGGTAGTTAAAGGTGTTACTTTGTGGAAAGTGGAGAAATACTACCATTTCATGGTACTAGCTACTGACGAAAGTTAGAATTGATTATAGACAATTTTTAAATGTCTATTGAGATTCTGCCGATCCCACCGAGTAGGATAAGGCTTGATTGTTATTGTTGTAGTATTGAGATTCTTATAACAAAGTACATTTTGTACGTTTCCACAGCGAACTCTAAATCAATAAAAACTTCACAACCACAAAAGATGCAAACCACAACTAAAACAAATATATTATGACTTCACTATAATTGCAGGTTCAAATGGAATGCGACAAAGCTTATAATATTGTTTCATCACCTGAGAATGTTGCCATCAAAGCTAAGAATCTCTGGTCGGCACCTTTGCCGATTTATTAGCTTGAGCCTCTGATGTTCACTGGAAGCTCCAGAAATTGGTGTTGAAGGATCCAAAAGTGGATTCCATCTTCCACTAGCATAACTGATCAAATGACGAGGTGATTCTCGAACCTGATCAATATGGTAAAACAACCTTGCTGTTCGGCCTGTTGCTTGGTATTCAGAGCACAGATCATACAATCTTTTTCTCAGATTTTGCATTGCATCATGGTGCTCGCTAAGCCAATCTGTTTGCAGTAAATGTGATGAGACTATCCTTTCACAAATTCTGCCACATAATTTGGGATTAAACAAAGGAATACCAAATTCCAAGCTTAAAGGAACCCATTCATACTTATTATCATCTGATGAAAACATGTTTGACTGTATCGCCTTCCTCAATCTTAGAAGGCGAATATAACCAACAGTTAATAACTCTATTTTGGTGGAGAGTTCATTTAACAATGTATTTAAGTTTGCAATTCCTTCTGGATCTAGTCCCATATCTGACCCAATAGGTTGAACTGATCCATCAAAATTCTTAAGCGGTAATGCAATATCTACAGAAACAGTTCTCCCAGAACTATCAAGATCATATCTACTGAGAGGTTGTACCAGCACAGCTGAATGCTTAAGCATTGAGTTTAAACAATGTAATAGTACATTTCCATTAACCAAATTTCCTTCGAACTTGCCCCCAAGGCCTCCCACTGTAGAACCATCCCAAGACCATATCAAGGCTTTCTCACAACCAGCTAATGGGACAGGAAGCAATCGCAAACACTGTCCTTTCATCAAGACAACTGATATAGGTCCATTTTCCACTAGTGAGTACAAAACTAGTTTCATCCATGGTGTCATTGAAGAATATGAGGGTGGACCAAAGTGGAATGGAACTGAAGGTCCAGGTAAAACTGATGAAGCAGGAAGTGGAACCATTGACACAATAATATCATAGTCCCTGAGAAAGAGCCGTTCTAATGTTTTCGGTGCAAGAGAAGCCAAGCTTTCACAACGAAGAACATCAACACGGTACTTCCTTTTCTTTTTTGGAATGATCCTTTCATTTTCTGGGCCATCCACAGATGCAACTTGTTGATCCCTCAGTGACTCATTTTCCTGTTTCGATGTGTTATCTTTAGCTGAAGTTTCTGAACATGCATGAAGATGGACATTTGCAACATCACATTCCTCGAAAGAATCAGTCTGGTGAATACCAGTGTGATCATGTTTTGAAGAATCACCATTATGATATGTCTTTGCTTCATTTGTGTCTGAAATCCTAATCTCAGATATAAGCAAACTAGTGGCATCCATAAAGGGATTCTGTGTATTAGTTTCAGTAATTGTCTCCTTCTTGTCACCATCAGCTACCCCACCGGACTGATGGCGCTGTGCATCAGTTGGATTAATTGTTCTCTCATTCTTGTCATCTTCAACTACCCCACCAGACTGTAGACACTCAAGAACACAACGAAGGCTGAAAGCATGATTGGCAAATTCCTGTAACTCACCCTCAAATTTTTTCCCCTCTAATGTAGAGAGATCCTTGCAGAGATCAGCAATACTAGAATCACCAAGTTTTCCTGCTTCATAGAGTGTTACAGCATGAGACTTCAAACCTGCAAGCAATAGATAGGGGATCAGCTCAACTAATTAAGATGTATTAAGGAAATGTTACAAGCTAGTGTCATCAAAGCAGTAAGTGCCCTCTTGTCAGTTGTCCCTAAGCACTCACTTGAGCAAATCTAGATGTTTAATTCTACATACAAAAATTGTAGAGCTCAATATCATCGCTAAAAGGTGTCATTGCATATATATAATAGTCCATCATGCTAGACGATCCCATAAGCAATTATGTGATAGTTATTTATGCTTATGTGATAGTTATTTAGGAAGTATATGTATGCTAATTATGTGTTGTCATTATTGACTCTTATATGTTAACTTAGGTCAATATCATAGTTTTGATCCTTGTCCTTCACTTCATTGCAGCATATAAAATGTGTGTATTGTGATGCATGTTGATAGATTATTACAGTGGACTAGGACTTGGACCTAGGGCATAATATAATGTCATATGACTTCCATTCTGAAATGGACTTCATAGGGGATGATGGCAATATTTCAAATAGGGCTTCTAGCCTATTAAGATTATTTATGAACCATTTTTTGGTAACTCAAAAAAACCTAGCATAATGTGCAATGTGCAATGTGCAATGTGCAAAGTGCAAATCAAGGTGGATGATTTATCAATAGATAGAACATAGAAATAGATGTGTGCCGATACAAATGAGAAAACATGGAGCAAACCTGGTGAAACAGAACCCATCATCAGATAGGATGTTATATTGGCATCAACAACAAAAGCAACATGAGCAGTGCCAGAAATTGTTCTATCTTTTTCAGCTACCATTCCATGATTCTGTTGACCAGATTTTTCTGAGCTGATGCTAGCATTAGAACTTTCCTCATCATCACTTAGAACATTGTTAGCCAAACCATGAATGCTAGAATCATGAAGGATGGATTCTGGATCCAAAAGCTTTATAGCCCAGCCCAATCGGCATGCAAATGATGCAGCTGCCTGCAGCTGAGAAAGGTTAGCCTGCAGTGTTGCTGCCAATTCAGCAACAGTTGCATTCTCACTTGAGACAACAAAAACCGCATACAACAACCTGCACCAAAATTCAATGTGCGACTAACAATAATTTTATAACTAAAATTCAAAACTATATTCACAACATTGGTTTAACAATCCCTTCAGCTCAAAGTATCTTACTCTTCGATAGGATCCTCGTAGGATTGTTCCCTGTTTGAAACAAAACCTTCAAGCCTGGAAACTGAAAAAGTAGACGTTGGTCATCTGAACAAGTTGCAGGACTTAAGAAAGAACTATGAGAAAGGAATCACAGTTTCCTATACTGTTACATCAAAAACAACCCAGTAACTACAGAAGTGAGCAGATAGTAGTGAGGCAAGTGAGGCAGTATCATAATACCAGTGATTGTGAACCTAAGTAACCCTGCTGTGGCACTGTAGTATCAGGTAAAGCTGACATGTGAGTTTAGGAGAAAGTAGCCTTGTCCAAGGGTAAAAACACCATTTTGGATACCAAGTCAAAGTGGTAAGAGAAACAGAATTGTTGATTGAAGAACTATGAGACCCCCACCTCATATAGTTCAACAAAACAAGTTCATGGTGGACTATTATTCCAATAAACTGTATATGGTTCTTAAGTCTATCAAGTGGTATAGTTTTAATATATCCAAAGCATCAGTCACATATAACATGAAGTCAATAGTAACATTGAAAATGCAAGGCATAATCTAAATGATCTAGCAGATAAATGACTGGTGAGGGAATATATATGTAACGCCAAGAGTGTCAATTGAGCATGGAAAAGACATTCTGTGCACTATAATGAAACAATGGTTTTTGTTATATTCTATATCATATTCCACATTCCAAACTCATGCCAACTAGGTTAGAAAAGGGCAAAGATACATTGAGCTCCACCATTTTGTAACTATAATAAGTATTTAGCAAAATTGATCACCATTCCATAAGAAGATAGACAATACCAAATATGAACATACCTTTGAACCGATCATCAGGATAAACTGGGATATCCAAGTAAATCAATCCCCTTCTGTATAGACCTCTTACAATGTCAGGATCAAAAAGAACAAAAGAATTTACTTCCTCCTTGCAGACCTTGTCTATGGTTGCTGTTTCTTCTTCAGTGAGTTTCTACAGAGGAAAAGAGTGTTACCAGAATCAGCTCAAACAATTGGCTGGTGCATCAGTATCAAGAAAGAATCTCCACTGAATCAGTAATGGATAATCAATTTCTAAATCTAGATGCATAGTGCAAAATTTGGGCAACTAGTATGATTAGAAACAACAACATGCAATTCATACTAGAAAGCCTTCTATCATATTTCAACAATTGAAAAACAAAGGTTGTGAGAAAAACAGACCTTAAATTCTTCCAATGTAAAGTTAACAAGGCAAACTCCCCACCATGGCTCAACAGGAAAATCCACAGGCTGTGTGGGGAGCAATTCCTTAGCAATTGACTTGTTCAGCTTCCACATAATTTTCTGGAAATATCCATGAAAACATATTAGTCAAGAGTCAATAAAATAACAAAGTTGAGCAGCAGCGAAACACTACTGGAAGAAGAAATACTACAAGAGAAAAGAAAAAATGCAGATACCATGAGATTATGAAAAATAAAAAGTTCATCCACAATTCCATGGTACTGTTGGATAGAAGTTTATAAGTATCATACAAAGCTATGTTAAGATAAAAGTACAAAAAATGAAGAAGAATATTGCTTCATTTCTTCAGACAAATCAATTGGATTATGGATTATGTTTCTAACATGAAGTAGTAAAGGGTGAGCTAGTGTCTTCAAAGACTCTCATTGCTTGGTGATCTGATCATGTGGCATGCATAGGGTTGGGGGTGAGGACAACCTCTGAAAATTCAGAGATTGATCTGAAGGGTAGAGGATGATATCAATGTTTCATAGGAGTAAACAGAGAGGGTCGAGGTGAGAGAAAGAATAGGATTATACATATATGGTTATTACCCTATATAACCATCCCTAAGAAAAGAATTATCCTAGTTTTCTTTCCAAAATATTTGGATTTGCCAATATAACTCACCAAGGTATGACTCAGCTATGTACTTAAGTGAACATAAACATGAATGTCTTGTTCTAATTAAACTCTACTGTCACCAAGAGACTAGCTTTGGCCAAGCAAATTTAAATAAATAACTCATTTGTGACAGTGTGAATTTGTTTCTCCTTTTGCATTATCCCACTTTAGTTGGTACACCTTGGAACTACTGTAAAATGGATGGATTTTGTGCACAGGTAAAATGGAGATCACGTTTAAGTCATCCAAGTCCAAGTATAATGGGAGATGAACGAAGAAAGGCAAGTTGTTGAATTTTTAGTGTTTAAGGTCATCTTTAAGCAATTAAGAATTTTCTAAAGTTCTATGAAAGAATGTGAATCAAAAGATAGAGTTCATCATTAGATTCTTAGAATCAGATACCATTCAATCACATCTGCATACCTCTCCTCATTTAAGCAATAAGGTCATGGTACTTATGAGTACAACAAGATAAAGAAACAATCTGGTACCACCAAATGTAGGTTAAGTGAGAGTTAGTGACATTGAGCGGGATAGAGATTATCCTGCGGGTTGACGAGAAGGGGGATAATCCCTTCTTCTTGAGGAGAAGGCAAGAAGAGAAACCGCCATCTTCCATATTTTTCCAAAAAAAAAAAATATATTTAATAACCAAGGATAATCCATCAAACAGCTAAACATATGCTTATATAAACTCCAAATTCTAAGACAGAAGAAAGAAATCCTAACGTATAGACCTTAATTCCTAAGATGCAAAGAAAGGAAAGAAATTCTAAAAGAATTAAAAAATTATTAACGACTCACAATCCTAAAAATCCTAAACGCATTCAAAACCCACAAAATACATAAGACAAAAATTACCAAAATTATCTTAAATACCAAAAAACTCAAAAATTACTAAAAATAGTATGAAAGATATTCGGATCCTCCTGCATCAGTCAACCCGAATTAAAAAAAAAAACTCATTTTCAAGTTTATAGTAGTGTCAGGTGGTAGCCTAGGAGTAAGATCAGCTAGCAGCCTAGCACTAAATTGACAAAATATCTAACACGCTTAACTACATTGCCAGCTTCAATGTTGCTTAACTTGTCTTGTCTATCTGTTGCCTTCTTTGACCTACTCATATTTCTATCGATTATATCACCTTAAGGACACCTTATGTCAGTGACTCCATGGTGAGGAAAGAATTCTAGGTCACCTTCGCTATTTCCCTAAACCCCACATCAGCAACATCACTATTAATGGCCACAACGATTGATTTGACCAAACCATGTTGGTCATCTTTGTTGGACCAGGGAGGCTAACAAGAGGGGGTGAATTGCCTTGAAAATAAGTTAGAATATCTTGAGCTAGTTTTAGCAGGGACACAATATTAGTTAACCAAATACAACATTAAAATAACAACTTAAAAAAAAATAAATAAGAGACTAGGATTTTTACTTGGTTACAACGTAAGTGGGTGTTAATCCAAGGAGGTTACAAAGCTCCATTGAAAATATCTCCTTTGTTAAAGGCGGAGAAGCCTCTTACACTCTTTGATAGCTCAGAAAATTGGTAGGAATAGAATACAGAAGTTGTTGTCTATTTCCTAGCTCGAGAGGTCTTTTTATAGCCCTGAAAAATTCTATCCGAAGATGGAAGATGCAATAGGGTTCAAGGCGCCTTCAATTAGAGAAGTTTTATCACCAAGATAAAACTTTATCTTCGGCTAACGGTCACGAAGGAGCCGTCAACAGGCTGGAAGGTGTTTTCAGCATTGTTCATGAAAGGCACCTTCCAAGCCATCAGCTCCTTTATCCTCGAGCAATTTCCACTTCGGCTTCTCGTCCCTCAAAAACGCCGCGTGCTTCCTTCTCGTCTGCCAGCATACTCTTCCGCAACACCTTGTCCCTTGGACGCACCGAGTCCGTCGACTCTTTCCCGTGTCATCCTTCTCACTAGCTACGTCTTTCGCTCGACTTCTTTTGCTCCTAAGTTCCTACATAGACACAAGGATTAGACATAATAGGACCTAACTTAACTCGGTTGCCCACATCAAAACTACCTCAGGGTATTTACAATCTCCCCTTTTTTTATGTGCATCAACCCAACTTACAGTTAGGGTAAAAACATAGAATTAATAAAATGATAATTAAAATTAAAATTTTACAAACTACAAAATTACAAATATAACCTCCCCCTAGACTTG
Organism: Zingiber zerumbet; assembly: GCA_037833815.1. Taxonomy (NCBI): domain Eukaryota; kingdom Viridiplantae; phylum Streptophyta; class Magnoliopsida; order Zingiberales; family Zingiberaceae; genus Zingiber; species Zingiber zerumbet. The sequence goes on along the minus strand of JBBMJZ010386639.1, from coordinate 4,977 downwards.
AGCTCTCATCTCTTATTCTCCCTCTTTGATCACATAAAAATAAAGCCGAGAGAAAAAAAACACAGTTAGATAAAAATTTGAAACTTTTTCTAAGAGTTAAAGAAATAGAATTCAAAGAAAAAAATTTACAAAATATTTTTCCAAAAATCTGAATTTTCAAGATTTAATAATCACACTTGTCAAATTTAATTTTAAAAAAAAGTTTAACACTTCGAAAAATTTTGAAATTTTTTCTTAAAGTTCAACAGTAGTATATGAATATTGAAAAATTTTCACAAAAAATATTTTAAGTATTTTAGCATAAATAAATTATTTTGTACAAAAACATAGTTTTTGCAAGATAAATTTCAAAAATAGATTTTTATCCAAACAAATCTCTCAAATTTTTCTAAGTATTGAGAACATAATGTATAACAAATGAAAAATTAAATATTTCAAAAATAAGTTTTCGAGACTTTTTAGTTTTTAAAAATAGGATTTTCGGTAATAATCCATAGAAAATTCATTATTAATTAGAAAATTTTAAAAAAATATTTCCAAATAGAAATTCAACGATTCTATCATTATAAAAAAATTTGGATAATAATTTATAACAAAAAAACAAAACAAAATATTTCAAACAAACATAATTATTTTCAAAAATGAATATTTTGAAAATAGTTTCACTACCCTAAAAATCAGGTTAATTTTTCTATGTGTTCAAAATATAACGGTAATTCTTTAAAAAAAATCAGGATTTTCAAAATACATCTCCGGAAAAATTTTAAATTTTAAATTATGATTTTTCAATAAAAAATCCATAACAAATCATTTAATCAATAAAAATTTCCAAAAAAAGGTATACTAAGAGTTTATTCGTTCTAGCAATAGGGGAAAAAATCCAATAATAAATGTGAACAATATATATTCGAACTTAATTTTGCAAATAAAATTAACATTCTTAAATTTAAAACATGCATAATCATTTATTTATACTAAGCATGATGTGGGGACCAAAAATAAAATTTTACCTACTAGGTTAACAAGAAATTTCTTAGGTACATATTTTTGTGATACTTTTCTAATTTGACCCTTATGATGTTTAAGGAGCCAATTTAGGCTTCTATAATTAGGATTAACACATGCATAATTTTTTGATTTTTCAATTTGATCATTCAATTTTTCATTTTCATCCTTTAGTTTATCATACATTTCTAAAGGACGTGTATTCGCTAAGATTACTTTCAATTCTAAAACTTCCTTTTTCAAATTAGTATTTTTATACTTAAGTTTATATAACGATCTAGTCATAGATTTAATACCTGAATATAATGTGTCAGGAGGTAGTAGACAAACCTCACTTACCAAATCCACTCTGAAGTTTGTTTCTTCATCATCACTACAGGTTTCTTCTGAGGAGCCTCCCCTTCCTCTATGCTCTCCTCCTGGTGACTTGCTATCAGTGCATGTCCAGCATACTCCTCCAAATCATATTTTGATAACGACTCGTCCCAAATCGCCTTCAGGGTTTTATGCTTTGTTGTGCTTGGTTCTTTCTTGTTGTCCTTCTTCTTCAGTCTTGGGCAGTCATCCTTGATGTGCCTTGCTTCATTGCAGTGATAGCATCCCACCTTTCTTTTTCTTCTTTTCTTGGTCTACACTTCATTGAATTTATTAGATCTAAAAACTTTCTTAAAATTTCTTACCATAAATGTCGTTTTGTCATCGTCAAGGGAAGTGTTGGTGTATGATTCATCCTTCATAACTTTTAGGACAATGTTGTTTGATTTTTCTACATCCTGAGTATCTACACAACGAGACTAGTGAAGCTCAAAAGTAGAAAATAAACTTTCAAGCGAACTTACCTCGAGGTCCTTAGAGATGTAGTAAGCATCTACTAAGGTTGACCACTATGGAGTTCTCGGAAATGCGTTAAGTGTGTACCTTAAGGAGTCACGATATGTTACCTTTTATCTGAGGTTGTTGAGCTGGGTGATCAGATCTTTGATCTTAGCATGGAGTTGAGCTACCTTCTCTCACTTGTTTATCAGGAGATTCGTTAGTTGACTTCGGAGGATGTCCCGTCTCGCTAATTTTGCTTCCGAAGTTTCCTCGTGAAGTTCTAGGAATTTCTCCAAGAGATCTTTTGCAGATTAGTAGCTTCCGATCCGGCTGACCTCTTGGGGCGGAAGGATGCTAAGAAGATGGAATTCTGCTTTGTTGTTAGCCACGAAGTCGGGTTGTTCCTTCTTCGTCCACATGTACTCTTCTTTGTTGACTCCTTGTTGATCCTTAGGTGCTATAAAATCATATTTTATAATTAACAAAATTTCAAAATCGGTCTTAAAGAATACCTCCATGCGCTTTTTCCATATTGCGAAGTCTCCCTCGAATTTCGTCGGATAGATGCTAGATCCAGCCATTTCTTCTACTTCAGATGGCGGTTAGTCGGTCTGAAGCGAGCTTAACTTTAATACCACTTGTTGGACTAGGGAGGCCGGCAAGAGGGGAGTGAATTGCCGTAAAAATAAGTTAGAATAATCTCGAGCAAGTTTTAGTAGAGACACAATATTAGTTAACCAAATACAACATTAAAATAACAGCTTAAAAAGAAATAAATAAGAGACTAGGATTTTTACTTGGTTACAACTTAGGTGGTTGTTAATCCAAGGTGGTTGCAAAGCTCCACTAAAAATATCTCCTTTGTTGAAGGCAGAGAAGCCTCTTACACTCTTTGATAGCTCAGAAAGTTGCTAGGAATAAAATACAGAAATTGTTATGTATTTCCTAACTCCAGGGGTCTTTTTATAGCCCCTGAAAAATTCTATCTGAAGTTGGAAGACGCCTTCGATACGATTCTAGACACCTTCAATCAGAGAAATTTTATCACCGAAGATAAAACTTTATCTTCGACTAATGGTCATTGGAAGGCGCCTTCAGTACTCTTCATGGAAGGCGCCTTCAAAGCCATTAAAGGCGCCTTCCGTGCAATTGATTAGCTCCTTCATCCTCGAGTAATATTTTACTTTGGCTTCTCGTCCCTCGGAAACGTCGCGCGCTTCCTTCTCGTCTGCCAGCGTACTCTTTCGCAGCACCTTATCCCTCGGACGCACCGAACCCGTCGATTCTTTCCCGTGTCATCCTTCTCGCTAGCTGAGTCTTTCGCTAGACTTCTTGTGCTCCTAAGTTCTTGGACACTTAGACACAAGGATCAAACACAACATAACCTAACTTAACTCGGTCAACCACATCAAAACTACCTCAGGATACTTACAATCTTCTATATTGAACTCTCTCGATGGCTTTGGCTAACCTCGTCATGGAATTTGTCATTTTGTAACATCATTAGTTCATTATTGCCTTCAAATTTATCAGAATCCCAATACTTATTTGGGTAGTCAATAGATTCATCGCCAATAGTTGCAAAACTAGATACCAAATCAGAAGTGTCCTCAGCAATTTCTTCTTCAGCATCATCGTCATAAACTGGATCATTAGTTGCCTCGGTCTCGTCTCCAATTTGAGATTGAGATTCATCTTCAATTATAGCATCTTCCACAACTTGCAGCATGTCAGGTTCATCAATTTCTTCTGGGTCAAATTCTTCCTCCAAATCATATTTGAATTCGTCCAGGTCATCTCGAGTGTTGAAGCTATCGTCCTCCACGGCAAAACCTAATCGTCCCGGGAACAAAGTTTGAGTATAATTAAAGGAAAGGAAGTGATCTTTCATTCTTTTTCTTCATCTTCTCTCAATCCTTGATCTGCCTTGTCTTGTCGGTCTCGTGAGTGTTGCAATTGCTCCCACCACACTGATGCTAAACCTCTGAATTTGAATGCAACTTTTACTTTCACCTAATCGGATACTTCCTAATAATAAAAAATCAGCTTCACTTTGTTAAGTCAATCAATGAATCCCTCGGTACGTACCAGAAAGCTCTGTAAGATCAACTAGAAACCCAAAATATCCGTATCATTCCTCTCGGCCACAACTTTCCAAAAACTAAGCACGATTGTGATATGGGTTTTTGAAAGAGGAACCAAAATTAGGATAAAAAACTTGCGATCTTCAAGATCTCGGGCACTATGATCATAGTGTGAGACTTCCTCAACCGGAGCCTGCCTCTCATGATCTCGACCAGGTACCTCACAATCTTTAAGATTTCACGTCGCCGCCGGTAGACACTGGGTTAAATCTTCCACTTGTAAATACTCAATTGTCAAATCACTCAACTTCCTCAATCGGAACTTGCCTGTTGTTGCGACCGCGACCATAACAACCTTCCATTGGATTTGATGTTCGGCTTCCTCAATCGAAACCTACCTATTATCCTACAAGCTGACGAGAAAAGGGATAATCCCTTCTTCTTGAGGAGAAGGCAAGAAGAGAAACCACCGTCCTCCCGATCTTTTCAAAAAAAAGGAAATTTTATTTAATTACCAAGGTTAATCCCTCAAACAGCTAAACAGACGCTTATATAGACTCTAAACCTTAAGACATAAAGAAAGGAAAGAATCTTAACATATAGACATCAATTCCTAAGATGTAAAGAAAAGAAAGAAATTCTAAAAGAAAGGAAAAAATTATTAACAGACTCACAATTCTAAAATTCTTAAACGGACTCAAAATTCAAAAAATACCCTAAATACCAAAAAAATTCAAAAATTACTAAACATAGTATGAAAGATATTCGGATCCCAACGCATCAGTTAATAACTCAGTTGTCAATGATTGGATAAGATTAAGATCCTATAACTGAATAAACCACCCATATACACTATCTTATGCAAAATGCATACAACTACACAAATAATCTACTCCTAATAATACAAAAAGGCAAAAAAAGAATTATTTTATCGTTGCATGAAAATAAATTATTAATAAGAAAGATTGCATAAATAGATAATTAACATATGCACACTGTTAGAATAAGTAAAGGGGTATTTTTGTCTTTTGGTGTATATCTTCTTTTCTATATAAAGGCCTAACTCGTGGTT